>JABFPJ010002388.1:0-19852 GCA_022817425.1 Gryon sp. ZL-2020
AAGTAAAAGAAAACATTGCGAAATATTAGTCTCGCTTAAAGAGGTTTGACATTCTCACTTATAGAAGTATTTTGTCACGAAGGTGTCGGGACTTAAGAATTTGTCTCACTCATAGAGGTTTCTCGCTTATCCAAGTCTCACTTATCCAGGTTCGACTGTATTATTAGGTAAATATCGCCTATAGCTAATAGTATTGCTAAATAAGCGCTGCGGTAGATGTTTTAATAGGGTACTGGTTAACACACACAAATGTACCTACGCAACACTTACGACGATTTGCGACGGTTAAATGCAGAGGGCTATATTTAAGATTTATGTTATGCTTTTATAATATGCAACATATCTAAATTTAATTTATAGAAGTCAAATAGACTTTTAATAATTTTATAAAAAATGAATCAAAATGAACAATTTTAACTGTGGCTTCTGGTTTAATATCCAAGTAAATGTATAGGAAATCCTAATATTATTATTTATATATCATTATTATTATTATTATATAAATTTTTGGTTTTATATCAGTTTATTTTTTATTAACTTATGAACGAATTATATATTTATTATTCAGTTACATTAAGGTCACATATGAATTCCAACAACTGTCAATACATTGTTCATAAGCACATTAGATTCCATCATCCTCCCGTTAGGTTCCGATAAACTCCTCATAAGTTTCCCATAAGCTTCCCATTAGTTTCCTATAAGTTACCCATAAACATCACATACGCATCCCATATGCACCTAATAAGCATACCATAAGCATCCTATATCTCATTACCATCCCAGAGCAGACCATAAGTATCTCATCAGTATCTCCATAAGATTTCTATAACATTTCCAGAAGCATCCCATAAGCTTCCCATAAGTATCCCATAAGTATCCCATGAGTATCCCGTAAGCATCCCATAAGCATCACATAAGTATCTCACACACAGAAAATTATTCTTTCAAAAATTAATATACCAGATAATAAAGAAGGGATAAAAAATTGTTTTATATAATGTTTACAGTACTAAGGAGAACAAAGTATCAATATTATTTAAATTTGGACAATACTGTATTAGATATACTGAAATACCATATTGTAAAAGTTCAAAAAACTCTGATATTTTGTTCTCTTTAATACTGTAAACATTACATAAGACAAATGTTATCCCTTCTTTACTATCTAGTATAGAAAATTTTGGAAGAATTTGCCTAAAGAAAGTAAGCTTTCTTTAGGCAAATGTAAGCATCCCATAAGCATCTCATAAGTATCCCATGAGCTTCACATAAGTATCCCATAATTATCCCATGAGTATCCCATTTGTATCTCATAAGCTTCGCATAATTTTCTCATAAGCATTCCGCAAGTATCCCATAAATTTCCCATAAGCATCCCATAAGCATCTCATAAGTATCCCATGAGCTTCACATAAGTATCCCATAATCATCCCATGAGTATCCCATTTGTATCTCATAAGCTTCGCATAATGTTCTCATAAGCATTCCGCAAGTATCCCATAAGCTTCCCATAAGCATCTCATAAGCATTCCATAAGCTTCCCATAACGTTCCTATAAGTATCCCATAAGAATCCCATAAAAATCCAATAAACATCCCATAAATGTCCCATAAGCATCCCGTAAGTATCCCATAAGTATCCCATAAGGTTCCATAAGGTTCCATAAGCTTTCCATAACGTTCCCATAAAAATATCATAAATATCCAATAAGCATCCCATAAATATCGCATAAGTATCCCATACGTATCCCATAACCATTCCATAAGCATCTCATAAGCATCCCTTGAGCATCCCATAAGTATCCCATAAGCTTTCTATAATTAACTGTAGTAATGTTTTGGCCATGTTTTGTCCTTATGCGGTGGTAGTTGTAAAGAATGGGCCATAACTATGCCATAGCAGGCTCACAAATACACTGCACTTATATGTATTAACCGTATTAATATAAATAAATTGCAAGATAATTGATAGCCATATCTTGGCCATGTTTTGCTCTGAGTATAATTTACGAGTAACTGCTTATAAATAACTGCCATAACAATGCCATCGGAGGGTCATAGTTAAGGTGATTCTTCAGCTGTATAAGAGAAAAAAGGATAGAGCGAATGGTAACTCCATTAGTGGAAGAGAGAAGTTGCAAATTCGACTGAAAAATAACTTTAGGCTGTTATAGTGTTAAAATCATTTGTATGGTACAATTTGTCGTATAATATTGATTATTTAAAGCAAATGATTGGCCATATCTGATAACCATAATTTAGCCATTTCTTGGACTAATTGTCTTTTATTTATAAACGGTTGGCCTAAGCTGGACCTTAGGATGCATATACATTTGTCATGTTTGTATCAGAACTGTAATAATGTTATGTTACATATTACTATGTAACAATGATGTATCAATCTGAAATACAAGCAAAGTACTGATCATTATTGATAGCCATTATTTGGCCATTTTTTGGCCTAATTTTCTCCTATATCTGATAAGGTGCCCTAAATAGGGCCTGGAGAGGTTCATAAATGTATTATATTTGTATTAGAAATTTAATTATGTTACATATTATCATATAACATTAATGTATTAGTCTCAATTACTCGTCCGAACACTGAACATGAAGAAGAAGAAGAAGAGGTAGAAGAGAACGACGTTTCTTAATTTGCGCGAAAAACGGCGATTTTTGGATATTAATATCTCGCGAACGGATGGACCAATTTGAAATTTGTTTTTTTTTATTTTCTTTAGGTCAATGATGGAAACAATATTATAGCAAAAAAATTGGAATTTTATTGCTATTGTTGCTTTTTTTGTATGTTGAAAAACGGCATTTGTTTGTATCTGAAAAGAGACAAGGTAGTGCTGGCCGTACAAAAACGATCGTTTTTTTGTACTTGGCCAGAGACACTACCGTGTCTCTTGATTCTTTGATATCCAGTGTATAAAATAGTATTTTATATTGTACAGCTGACCCACGGCTTCGCCTGTGTAAGATTATGATGATTTTTTATTTTTTTGATTATATATCGTTTTAAAAACGCTACAAAATATTTCAATTTTATCAAAAACGACTCTAACTTTCAATGAACCTAGTTAGGTAAATGATATTTGATATAAAACATAATAAAAACCTACGTTTTATGTCATACAATATGTACGCAATATACGCAAGTTACTTTTGCATAAAAACTGGATTTTATTTTATTCAGATTTGTAGTTTTGACAAAAATAAATTCTGGAAAAAAATTTTCCGATAAGTACCGTTTAAAATTATAGTTTTTGATTTCAGTTTTGAAACGCTTAAAAATGTTTTCTCATTCAACGAATTCATTTATACTTAAAAATTTGTCCAATCGTGACAATATGTCTTTAAAAAAATTCATAGTAAGTAAATTTTTTTGAGTTTCATATTTTTATTGAATAATTCAGGAAAAAAAAATAATTGAATATAATGAATAGAAACATTTTAAGCGTCGTAATCATGTTGTTTTTATTTCATTTTACAATTTTTAGAAGTGTATCAAAAATCATATTAGGTGCTACTCTCTTGATCCATAAATTCATCCACAATCAGTTTGAATAAAGATGTTGAAAAGTGAATTGAATTTAAAATAATTAGAATTTGACAATTTTATTGTCAGTTTGAAAGCTTAGCTGTTTTTGTTACGCGCTATTATTACATCATTCTCAGGGAGGAGCTATGAGCGAGACGAAGAGGCCTAAAGAAGATTGAGTATATAGGAAGACAACAATTATATAACCAAGTTAGGTAAATTGGCTCCAGATAAGATTCGATGCGACAACGAGTCGTGAATTTCTTATAAACGTTAATAATTTACGACGCGTAAAATCCAATTTCAAGTGGAGACAGTTCCTATGTTCGCCTAGGTAATTCAGTAGAGTTTGATCTGTTTTAGTAAAATAACATTCGCGACCTAGAGCAATAATAATATCCCTTTATACTTTCAACAAATTATTTTAAATGAAAATTCGCTTTACGAATATGTTCTTGGATTTTGTTCTTTTTTGTTTAATTCATATTAAATAATTCATGTACAGTTATTTGCTATGAATTATCTAATAGAATCAATCTGTATATAATCATTCACCCTCAGAAATCATAGAGGCAAAAACTAGCATTTAGTTGATTCAACTAAAAAAATAGTTAGATACAGGCAGTATTTTTGTATTTATAATTAATAGAACTATATTAAAAAATATTCTATTTAGTTATAATAACGTGACGAATAGTTGAATTTACTATATTTCAATATTGGTTCTGTTTCAATTTATAGCTGTAATAATTTTAGATTTAATTAATGTAATCAAAATATAATTAACCAAAATTGTATTTCTGCATTAAACAAATGTTTTTTTTATGTCTATTCTATTTTAAACATGAATACAATTAAACACATTATATTGATTAATTTGTAATTCAATTTACAATTTGAAAATCGCAATAAAATAATGAAACTAATTTTGTATTCATTCATTTTTTAAAAAAGAAGAAACTTCTTGATGAATTATGTATCTTAACTGCTTATGAAACGCATCCGTCAGATAACTGTATAGGGTCTTGTGTTTTTAGACGTATAAACATTAATTGAATCGACACATTTCATTATTATATTAAAATATGGCTTGTATGAAACACTTATCAGCCTAACTCATTTTTTACAATTTTTTGAAATTAAATTTAATTTTTACTACAAATACAATTTAACTTAAAATGCGGAAAGAAAAAAATAATAATATTTTATCGAATTTTAATATTAAATAGGTATTAATAAATTTTGCAAGAATATGAATGCTGCGCCTTAATCGCACAACTTTTAATTATATTATATTTTCTTCATTATGATTTCATTACAAAAAATACATGTCAAAGGCTTATTTTTTATCGTATACATATATGTATTACAGTTGATTAGGTATTTGATAAGGCATAAGATAAAATTGTTTAAATCCTTCCTTAGGAAGTAATCATACCTAATCAACTGATATAAAAAAGCATATATAAACGCGCACGGTACAATTGACATTTTTTATGGGCTTTTACTGTTCATATTCGCTTAAAAGAATAGTTTCTAAAAAAAAGCCGTTTCTGAGAATTTTTTTCTGTCTATTTATTGTATTTATGGAGCTTTAAAAGTATTGAAACTTTATAAATACAACAAGTGATGTTTTATATGTGAGCTGGTTGTCAGAGCATCTATAATAGTATTTTACTGATCTCTCAAGTTGAGTACAGTAGTTCCTCTTTATGAGTGAGGTAAAACCAACTAGTTTTACCCTACGAGTACAGAAACTTAAAATTTCAGATCAAAAATTGAACCTGATGTAAATTAGAAATTATTAAAATGGACTGGTCCTGCTTATTATCTTACTATGAAAGTTGGCTTTCTTCTAAATGAAACAAAAAAATTATTCCTACAGTAAAATACACCATCTGCGATCTTTGATTCTCCGTTGCAAAAATCAAAGATCGCCGATGGTGTATTTTCAGGATTAAGTTTTTAAGATTATTCAACTTCTTATTTTTTATATAATGCCCTTGAAAAAATGTATGTTGTCTTACTGTACGAGTATTTATCTCAAAAAACCTAAAACTCCATAGATTCAACTTTAGTTATTAACATTTTACTGTGACAATATAGAAACTATTTGTTTGTTTTTTATTATACTGGTTATGACATTCGAAAAAAATCCCCCACCCCCAATTTTTTTTATTTCAGTACACGCAGAAAACAAAAAATTAATACTCACTATACCGTACATCAGTAATTAATGCACCGTAGGCCTCAATTGATTCGAAATTAATTGACTTTCATATACGAAAAAGAAAATTAAAAAAGAATATTATAACCTATGTTATGTCAGAAACGCACTCTTAAAACACTCCTTTTGGCTGAAAACAAAAATTCTTGCACGAAAACGATTTTCATTTTTGACTAAATAATAAGATGGATTTTGCTTTAACCCAAGAAAAAACGTTTTACGCCAAGACAAAATAGAGACATTTCTTGACTCAAGACAATGATTTTTAAGAGTGCGTCAAATTATATTTTAATCATAAAAAAAATAACACTAAGTATATTACAAACTAATATTAAGTGTATACAAAATTGATGTTTTCGGATTTTTTGACAGTTGTACCGTTTTCGATTTCAAGTACGTCATTGACTGATGCACCGGCATTATTTATTAATATTAGTACATCTGCAATGAATGATTAACAAAAAATATTTTACGGTGCATTAATTACTGATGTACGCTATAGTCAGTATCAATATTTTATTTTCTGTGTGTATATCGATTCCGAAAATATCAATATTGACGTATTTTTTATTGTTGATTTTTTTGCAGTTTTCAGAAAGAATTACGAATTTTCTTTTATATTTAATTACTTTTATACAAGTAATAAGTATATTCTTATTATAAGGTTTCTTTCTTTCGAAATATTGAGAGTGTACTATAAGCTTAGAAATGAAGTTCACCAAAAAGTAACGGATTTTATCTATGCAATAAACAGAAACATTTAATTTTACTCAAATAAGACAATTCAATTGTAATCATGCATATTGTAACTATTTATAGTTAAATGTTATTGTGAAATATTGTTGAATAACTGTACTCGATTGATTCAACAACAATTCCAGAATTTGTTGAATTTCTGCAGCTTAGGAGAGAAACTTGATTAATAATAGTATTATATTTGCCGGATTGTTCTCTCTTTTAGTAGTGGAAAAGATAAATATTACTAAGAACGTTTAATATGAAGAAGAACTTAAGACGATAACGTGAATATGATATTATTTCATGAAAATACACACCAACTTGAAAGAGCACACTTTCGATAAAGCGTCGGGGGTTTGAATTTTCACTTGACAAAAAGAACATCAAGTTTAATTTACATCTAATCAAAATCAGACAATGTAAAATTGAGGCGTCTCGTTAATATATCGTAGCATATTTCGTACACAAAATTGTAAATTATATAACTTACAGGAAAATAAAAAGAATGAGAAAGAATACCAAAATACATATGTATTTTGGTATGGCTTGCAGAGTGTAACATAAAAATAGGACATAGAAGGATAGTTTTATCAGAAATCACGTATTGTCTATCTCATTTTGTCCTGATTGTATGTCACAATCTGGGTACAGTAATAGTATATAAAAATTGCAAATTCTTGATTTCTACAATACTGCGCGAGGAACACGTTCTCAGAATAACAATTACATTTCATGAAATATACGCAATATCGTGTTAAATTCAAACTAATATTTGTTTGAATTTAACGTAACCATCGTGCATAATTATCTTATAAGTAATAGAAAAGTAATTATTACTTTTTTTTACATCAGTTATTTTTATGGAACGTTTGTTGGCACCTTATTTGAGTGAAAAAACAACAAAGTGAAAAGTTGCGAACCACACACGATATAAAGAATGGTACAGGAAAAATTGCCAACACCAAAAATAAGCCATTGATCATGGAAACCATCGTGAATGTTAATAGTTTTGGCTGAATAATTACATCTACATGCAATAACGACGATATACTAAGATGTTTCCATATCGCGGTATTTTTCCATACCGAATATATGTGTGCCAGAAATATTTGTTATTCGATTTGGCGTAATGCCGGGTTATAACCTTTTTTCTTATGTTTTTCCGCAACATTATCCAAATTGTAGCCGCGTGTCTCTTTTTCGTATAACTTTAAACGCAAACTTTTTTTTATTTACTGTACCGTGCCGTTTATTTTTCGGCCGATTTCATGTTCGATTTTTGTATTATAAATATGCTGGCAAAAGTCCGTGTATCATTCGTTTCGATTTTTCTCACTAAAAATCACATTTCAAATCAATTTCAATGGTTGCTCGTACGGAAGATAACTTGCTGCGGCGTCACACCACCAAATTAGATTTAGTTGCAGTAACTATATATGTTGTTAGCTTAGATGAACGTCGTCTTCTTGACGAAATGTATACATACGAACGTAAACGGATGTAGAAGGTACCATAAATAAGCAACGAAATAATTATGAGAATGTATATATATATTTGTGTGTTCTTACAAGTGTACAATTTAATCTATGAATATGAAATGTTAGATATTTGTTAAATGATACAATTTGTAGTTAACAAAATTTATTTTCTTATCTTTGGATTTAAGGCTGCTCCAGGTCACGTGATTTGGTCACTCTACCTCTATAGCAAATAATCTGAAACTTGAATTTCTGTTATTTTTCTTTCACATTTTAAAGCGAACAATTACAATATTTTATAGCATAATTAATATTTAAATTCATAAATTTAAAAATCTTTACTCTCTACAAGCTCGTTTTGTATAATATATGTATATAAAGAAAATAAATTTAAAAAATGAAAATGTGTCACGTGACTTATTTTTTGTTATAAACATATATTAAATAAAGCAAGCTTGTAGAATTTGATGTTTTTTAATTTCATGAATTTAGATATCAATTATGTTATAAACTATTGTAATTGTTCGCTTTAAAATATGAAAGAAAAATAACAGAAATTCAAGCTTATTATATATAGATTATTTGCTATAGAGGCAGAGTGACCAAATCACGTGACCTGGAGCAGCCTTAAGGTAACTCTCTCATACATTTGTTCCTACTTTTTTTTCTTCTTACCTTCTTCATTTTCCACCCTATCCTGCTTTGTTATTATAAATCTTTCTTTTTCAGTTCCTTACTCGTTTAAATTTACATTTCGCGAAACAGTGTTCTTTTAATTGGTATTGTAATAAGAATTTCTTCGTTGGTGTGATTAAATTGTATATAAAATTAATTTTCCTACGTACTTAAGCTCTATAATCTATCGAAAAAATAAGAATTTGAACTTTATTTACACGTATTCTTTACACTTTTAGAATAAATTACAATTTCTAATGCTAACGGCAGCTGTTTTTTCATTACATTAATTTAAATAAAATTTGATATACATTTATTATATGGAATTTAAATGTTATGATATTATGTTTCA
This sequence comes from Gryon sp. ZL-2020, assembly GCA_022817425.1. Taxonomy (NCBI): domain Eukaryota; kingdom Metazoa; phylum Arthropoda; class Insecta; order Hymenoptera; family Scelionidae; genus Gryon; species Gryon sp. ZL-2020. Next base: position 9,020 of record JABFPJ010002388.1, read on the forward strand.
ATGATCAATACTTCCACTGAGAACTTCATTCCTTTTAGATCATCTTGAAATTGGTAAAATAAAGTAACCACTTGTAATAAAGACATTCGATAAAGAATATTTAGATCGCAGAACTGAACTTTCTATTATCTCGCGCGTGCAAAAGTTCGCACTAGCATCAAACACTGGTAATTATTAAAAGTTTCTAAAAGCAGATTTGAATACTCTTTTAAACAAAAGCAACTTTGACCTTTTAACCAGTATAGTCTTAATGTTTGCTAATTGTCGTAGTCTAAGGACAAGTTAAAAAGTTGTATCTGGAAAATGACTATACTTTCTTCTTTCCGTCTTTCTTTCTTTATCGATGTGTATCCTTGTCTAATAATAATTATTATTATTATAATAATAATAATTAAAAAAATGAATTGTAAGTAAGCTTGTAAGAACGATTAAAAACAAAGATGAAACGATTATACATATATTTCACTGCTTTAAAATGATCAAAAAGTTATCGAACAAAAAAGTCTCCTAATTGGAATTTTTCATTGAAGAATAGTCTCGTGAATTCAGTACGTATTAATACATTCTGACGAAAAGAAGATAGAAGAGGTTGGAATTGGTGCGCTAGGTATCCAACCAATATTAGTTAAAACGGTTAAAATTAAAAACGAATCTGGTTATAATTTTTAAATGCATACAATGGGACGACCTAGAAACCAATTCGAGTATGATAGCAGAGTACCTATTCAGTCAAATGTAGAATAGGATATTCTGCAGCGTGTAATGCAGGTTGGTGCGATAGGCCCGCGGCAACAGCATTAACGAGACGAGCTACAACTGAGCCCCGTCGTCAGCTCATCGTTAGTCGCTTTCATGCTGCATGAAGTGTTTTATGAAAAGAATGTTATTTCATTATGCGTACAAAATGGTGCTCGCTATTTGCGAGAATTGTGTCTTTAACTTTGTGATAATATGTATACTGTAACACGCCACTTTAAGCTTTATTATATTCCAACGATTACGAAATATGCTCTAGCTTTTTCTTCCAATCCATTTTATAATACAATAAGATTTATAATATAAAACAATATATACTATTATGAAAGTTGACGCAGCAAATTATGGGTATAGAAAATGTAAAATTCATACTATCAGCTAAAAGTCTATTTCAAATGAACCAATTTACCCATTTATTGTAGGATAGTAGAAATACATGTATCTACTGAATTTCAGTTAATTAATAAATTGAAGGTACATATATATTAGAAATATCAATGAGGTATTATCTTTTTGAGAAATCAATTTCATGTGACTTCAACATTATTCAATTATGCCAGAAATAACCTTTCACTCCACTTCGTTGTAAAACCAAAAAACATAAGAAAATAACAATAATCTATGAAGCAAAGTTGTTTTTTAATTATAATTTTATTTTAATTATATTTTTATTGTAATATTTTCTATTTAACGTTTATATAACATATTTTACTTGTAAGATATTAGATAAGGATATTTATTCTTTGAAATGAAATATTTCTACATTTCAATCGGTCATATATATTTCATTAAAATCTTTATAATTTATTAAAAAATAAAAATAAAAATATTATAGAAAAAATAATTTTGTAGAATATTTTGCAAGAGGCAGACGAAATTACTAGAGAACTACTTTCATATCTACTGTTGTGACTAGTGACTAAATAAGACGATACAAGATTTGTCCGATGATACGATGATATATACTTTAAGCTAAGCAACAGAAACAGCGAAAAGTACAAAGATGAGTGGTGGCCGTCAGTTTATGAAAGATATAACAGTATTAGGGTATAATTTTTAATAACGTAAAAAAATATTATTATGAGACAGTATTTTTATTACATTTGAATCTTATCACCGTTTTACTGGACAGTATAGTGAAGTTATAATAATTTTTAACGTGATTTTTCCTCACGCGTATATCGTCTAAAAAGAAAGCCTACGACACATTGGAAATCTAAGACTACACTCCCTCAAAATTTGGTTGAAATCGGTGCGTTAGATTTTACGTGATTAATATACAAACATACATTTTCAATATAAATATATTTGTAAAGATTGTTATATATTTGATGATATATTTTAAAATATATTTTCCATCGCCTGAGTTATTATAACAGTAAAACATGTGTGATCTATAATATGAGAAAGTAAATTGTAAGTGGATGTTTCTCGCGTGAGACGCGAGCTTGAATATTAAATACCGAACTCTGTCAAAGAAAGATAGGAACTCTTTGATGTGCAACAAAAACAAGAGCTGTGGCAGGTAAACTACGTCAAGTAGAAGTAAAATAACACATTACACGTTCGAAAGCTTTCAAATGGATGACATTTCATTTTATGATGTGGTTCATAGTTCAACATCTAGTGAATTAAAATTTAAATAATTTGACATTTTCACAAGGTAATGATGGTAATGAAATTAAATTCAACTAGAAATTAATGAGATATGACTCACACAAGTGTTTTTTCTTTTTATTAAAATATTTACATGACGAAAACATTTCATACACATGTGTTTATATTAATTTGTTTAAATGAATAATTTTGACTCCGGCAGTGGTACCTACCAAAACCGGCAGTTTTTGATTGTGCGCCGGTTTCCGACATTCAACATTGAAAATCCTATTTCGGTCTCTTTCTTTCACATTATGTTGAAAGAAATATCATATAAATTTTATTATTATTGTTATTTACTATTATTCATATTCTACATGAGCCAAAATCAGAATCAACGTATAAGGATCGTCATAGAGATGGTCATAGGGATGATAAAAGTATAAAAAAAAATTTTTTTTCTAAAACTGTTTCATAAACGCAAAGGTATATAGTCTATATCCATCTGGACTGTTTACACTATGTACTCTCAAAAGTTAGAGTAAATTAGACCAATAGTTCTTGCGTGATGGGGTAACAAACAGACAAGCAGACAAACAGACAAACAGTCAAACAGATAAATATAGATTGACATTTGTATGTTAATGAGATAAATAATATAATTATATCTTTTGTTTATTTTATCATTATTTAGATAAATAAATATAATTTAAATAATGTTAAATTTTTTAAACTATTGTTTACTAGTTAATGCATCTAAAATTATAATTCTTCGCCTCCTCCCATTAAGGGCGAGGGGGTAGCTTTGAAATCTCGCCAAATTTATAATAAATAGCGCTGAAATAAGGAAAAATTGTTTTAATTCTAAAATAGTACATTTCTTTACGAGTGAAGTTAGGCGCAAGCTATTACACGAGTGAAGAACAGTGCTTTACATTCGTGGATAAGCGTGCGTAATAGGTTATTTTCCACACTAGTGCGGTAAAGCCTATATTACATGCACTCGTGACTACGTCACTCGTGCGTAATATAGGCTTTACCGCAAGAGTGGGGAAAAACCTATTACGCATGCTTATCCAAGTATGTAAATGTACATTTATTTCAGTCAAATAAATTTCTACACGGTAAATAATATAAGTATATTTTACAGAGGTAATCTTGAAATGTTACTTATTTCACACTGCGATCTCTAAAACTTTATTCAACTTTATTTTGATCCTTTAATAAAAAGTTTATGTAAAGATGAGAAATTAGCTTTTAACGCCAATTAATGCGTAACGTTTATAAAAAACAATCAAATTACACAGATTTCTTGACAGTTCTAATTTTGAAAATTGTGTGACATTCCATTGTCTTTAAAGTATAAGCTAAGTAAAACTATCAAAATAGTCACATTTGCAAAAAAAATTAAACAAGAAATAATTATAAATAAAGAAAAAAAATTAGTTATAAAAAATGAAAGAGTCAATATGTGCGCGCGTAGCGCGCTGTTAGACCCTATAATTTACACAACTTATATAATATTGATAAATAAAAGTGTTCATTGATTTAAAGTAATATAATAATTGTATTCTAATCGATAGAAAAATTTATTTCTTTCAATATGAAACCCGTCAATCAGAAAAGACAAAAGACGAATACAGGCAAGACAATGTGAGCGCCATCATACAAATTCATTAATGTAATTAACAAATGCCGAGAATTGCTAAATGTCAATATAAAGTCAACAATATGATATGATATAATTTACAAAAACTCAAAAACAATGTTTTTAAATCGACTTGTCAAAGGCTGCCTTGTCAAGGTATAAGGTAACTTATAAAATTATATGTGCGAGATTTCTTATTATCTGAAAAAGTAAAAGCGTTCTGAAGTTGTAAAAATTTAAAATTAGTTTTACTAAATTAAATCAATTGATTTTGTGGATTTAACTTTAAAACGCTAATTAAAAATCTTTTACCGAAATGAATTATAATTATCATTATCTCAATTCTTAGACAAAAACAAATTCTAAACATAAAATTTTGGGTAACATGTATTAATATTTTGATTGAAGAAGCATTTCGCTATGGAATTTATTTATTACTTTGAAACACCTTTTTTTTATTTTACAAGTTCTTTTTCAATAATGTTCACATCCGTACACGTAGGACAAAGTTCCTATAATTTTTGTAGAATTGTATAGAAAAATTTACTGAACTGTACATTAACTGATGGAAAAAATCGAAAAAAACATCACAATTTATATAATGTACAATATACATTAATATTTACATAACAAAAGTTATTATAGAGTACAGTAAAAATTACGTTTCAGTATCTGAATTATTTTAGTCAGTGAAAAATTGTTGTGTTTACAAACATAAATTACATATTTATTTTACAATTTTTACTGAACTGTTTTATAAAAATTGCTCAATATTCTGAAAAGGCGCCATCTGCATTACGTGAAACTTAAATGTACCATTTGTCAGTTGAGTTATATAGACTGAACTGGCTCGGCTGACAAGATGGCAGACTATCACCTCGGAGACGCGAGTTCGATTCTTCAAAACACGCATTTGTTTATGAAATGTGTTAGTGAAAAAAAAGCAGAAGTAAAAACAAGCAAGAAAAATAATCATCAAGACAGACATAAATATATAAGTAAAATGTTTAAAATAAGTAAATATTTGTTTTATTTATTTCATTTTCCAATTTACTGAACTGTTCAGTAATTGTTATTGAGTTTATGGTTTTGTCCATCAGTTAATGTACAGTTCAGTAAATTCTTCTATACAATTTTACAAAAATTATAGGAACTTTGTTCTACGTGTAGGTATTTGAATAATCTTAGTTTGTATATACTAATGTTTTGAGAAATTCCACATTTCTCCCTAGTTGCGAACGATATTTTTTCTTACAAGTGCATCGAAAACGTCTTTTTGCTGAAACGTGGATAGAATGTTACTTTCTTCCCTTAAATGGCGTAATGGAAGATTACTTTCTCTCCGGAGAGATAGAAAGTGAGGATAATCGAACAGATTTTTTCTTCCTCGAAAAGTGGGATGAAAGTAGCACTTTTTATCCCTCGGGAAGAAAAGTAATCTTTTATTACGTCATTTAAGGAATGAAAATACTTTTCCTCCCTAGGGAGATAAAGTGCCACTTTCGTCCCACTTTTGAAGGACAAACAGATCTTTTGATCATTCGAGGAGGCAAAGTGCCCTTTTCCTCCCTAGGGAGTTTTCCGAAATGGCATTTTTCCGTCCCTTGTAATGAAATATACTATTTTATATAACTTTAACCTTTTCATAGTCATTTTCATGTTTGCATAAAATGCTAATATCTAAATTTGTTCGTTGAACTACATTTTTCCGTGTAGTTTTAAAATAAATGAATTGATTTTTACTTGTTTACTTTTTAAACAATATATTATTAGCATTTTATCTCATTACAATATGTATAATTTAAATTGAATTTTGATTATATTATTGGTTGTTTATTATTACAATAAATAACAGCGTAATTTCGTGATATTAAAACGTTAATTAGATTTTTAAATGAACGTTTAGGTTGTATTTCTGCAGAATTATTTGTTTACGTTGGTCCATTTTTCATTACTAATTAAAACTAAAAAAGCACGAATATTTAATTTAATAAATCAAATTATGTATTCAAAGGTAGCGACTCTTTTTTTCAGCTACTCTTTGAAAATAATAATTGAAATCTCCGAATAAGCTTGTTTTTTACAAAGTACGTAATTACGTTCTGCAGAATGCAAAAAAACCTGTATACATATTTTATATTTATTATATACATAAGATATTCGGTAATAAAGACGAATATTTGTATAATTATGGACTCAAATATTATAAATATAAAAAAAAGACATTTATAAAAAAGTAAAAAATTATAAAAAAGTAAAAAGCAAACAAAGCTACATTTAACTACAATATTTAATTGAATTCCAAGACACTCGACGACTCGTAGTATATATTTCTCATATTTTCAATATACTTTAACGCATCTAACCACACAGTTTACTTTATCGTGTTTTCTTTTTATCAAGTTTGCACGACAAATTATAAATAAACATTCGTCATTTTTAAATTAACATTCTCCGTTAGCGAACTATCGTTTGTTCAGCTAGAATGTAGAACTAACATAAAAATTATGATACAAAAATGGAATAACTAACTGACAGATATACTCGCGAATAAAAACGGTAAAATTGTTATCCTTTTTTTCGAAGGATTTAATTTATTTTTCTTTCAAAGTTAATGCAACAAATGATTGTGTTTGACAACATCATACTTTGAATTTCGTTTCTCTGCAGTATTTTTTGCTGTTTTTGTTCTTTTTTCGACAACAAGAATTGAATAAAAAAACCAAAAGATGTCTACATTACATTAACGGAGTCGTTTTATAATACGCTTTGGGGATGAATAATTCTCTCGTTTTGCCGAAGCTTCATTTCCGACAGAAGAGAAACGCTGCTCTTCTGATCCGCTCTGTCTTATCGTCATTATCATTACGCCGCTTGCAGTTTGACGTTATTCATATCGAATGAGAGAAATCCCACGTTCGTTTCGCGCAAATTTTATAATGCGAACAATTAATACATATTCATTATTCTTGTATGTTCAATCTGACTTTGTTCATTATTTGCTTTGACAAAAACAAGCGTTATTTGAAGAACTGTTAATTTTAACATAACATGATTTTGTTAATATACTTTTTTATTACTTCTTATATATCTTATGTAAAGTTGATGACGAAGATTGAAAAAAAGCATAATTAGAGTTGAGATTAAAACATTAATTAAAATGTTTTGAGTAATAAAAAATAATCTTGTAATGGATCTGAATAGCTTTTACTTTTATAATTATATTTTATCGACGTGTTTATTAAATATCACGATCAAATAATCGCATTTAAAAATCACTGCAGTGTTCCATAATTTATAGGTCAAAAGTTAAAATCCTTGTAGAAATAGTAATTATTTGAACAGCACAGTAATATTAGAGAATAATAATTAGTTAGAAATCAATTTTTACGAAACTTTTTCTTAGGTGTATTTGTTATTATTAACTTTGGCCAAGTGTCTATATTAAATTGTTTGCAATATTATGAGACTTATTCCGTTCAAAATAACTTTTCGAGACAATATTGATAAAACGGGATGATAAATTGATAAATTTCACACGGGATATAATATGATTTTTTAAATTAACATAATAAATGTGAAAAATAAAATTGTGCATCGAAACCTGACTCACATTTTTCCCTTAAAAGTGGGACGAAAGTGACACTTTTTTCCCATGGTAGGAAAATTATTTAAATCATGTAATGGAACTTTAATTTCTTCCCTAGGGATGGAAAGTAGACATAGAAAATTATTACGTCCCTCCCAGAGAGAAAGTGCCAATTTTATCCCACTTTTCGAGGAAAAATAGTATATTTCCAAACTAGGGAGAAAAGTTGCCGATTCTAGTATGAATTGCGGAATAGTTGCCGACGATATTTTTTCTTACAAGTGCATCGAAAAAATCTTTCCTTCCCCGAAAAGTGGAATGAAAGAAGCACTTTCTTTCCTTAGGGAGGGAAAATACTTTTCCTCCCGCGGGAGAGAAAGTGCCACTTTCGTCTCACTTTTGAGGTAAGAAAAGATCTGTTTTCGACGCATGAGAAAAAATAGCTTTGCCGTCCATAATCAACAAAAAAATATAGGATCTTGTAAGAATTACTGGAAAATTCGTTAATTTGCAAAAAAAAATGTAGATTTGCTTTAACATTGTAGTCTAGTTAATTATCTTTGAAAAACGTGAATTTCTGAAATTTTTTTGAAAAATGTGTCTTTTCCCTACATATACAATGCAAATGGAACTAGAAATGGAAGATATCTTTTATAATGAAAGTTATGAACTTGATTATAACCACACTTTAGTTCTCTCTTTTAACTTAATATATATTGATCATATAGAATACCATATTTCAATTCGAATTTCCATGAAATGATTAAAGTTAAATTGTCCTATAAAAAACAACCAATCAATAAAACTATGAAATCCGCTTTTATACGAACAGTTACAAAAATGAGTTTTTTAGTACATTTCATTTTTCATTCAACTTTATCTACTTGACAATAACAATAATTACTTTTCGACCAAATCATTCTTCTCATAAGTCTTGCAAGTTACAAAAAAAAGAAAAAAAAAAAAAAAAAAAAACGGGGGAAAAAGAGGAAACCCCGAAGAAAAATCTTAAGGGAAATTGGCCAAGCGATCAGAGAGCGGATTTCAGTCAATCTCGTATTACTTAATGTACAATCAAAGTTATAACTCCATGGATCGCGTTCCAATTAAAGCGCGGAGTTCTTGTTACAAAGACAACTTGGATCTCCGTAAAAAATCGTAATCCGCGCATAAAAACCGGATTGGTCATGGATATCAATTGTGCAAATTGAACAGATGGCGCTTTTGTACCATAACTTTAGACATTTGTCATAGAGAAATATTTAATTTCTGCACATCACAAATATATCCGTACAAGTGGAACAAGCTAGAAATAATCGCACGAATGGAATATTGACAATTCGTCTATTTTAAACTTATAAAATCGTTGCGTCAACAATAAAATATACATCCGTGCGCATGCAGACAAACGCTGTTTGCTCGCGGGCTCAATAATTCACGCGATTAATCAGCCGCAATCGCAAAACAAAGCTCACGACGATTCACCTAATTAGCATGCAAAAGCGGCCGCCAATAGGTAGTACGATTGCCGGCACAAAGGACGCACTTTTAAGAGAGAAAGAGAGAGAAAGAGAGATCGACAGAGATGAATAGATCGATAGACAGAATTCAGCTTTCGCATCCAGTCGGCGCTTTGTGATTTTTGCCAAAGATCTCAAGGCATTTGAGAAATGCCGAAACCTTCCAACAGACCAAACTCTCGCCAAAATTTGAATTCACTGGTAGGAAATTGAGCAATATGGAGTCGGCGATGAAAAGGGGAACTGAGAGAAAGAAAGTTATGTACTGCGTGCGCACGTCGAATTATTTCGACCGCATTTGTAGGCTTAATTATAAATCCCCAGATACAATGACTTATTTTCTGATATAAGCGCACGTACACAGAGTTATGATGGAAATACGAACGAGGATGTTTCCAAAATAGATACGATGAAATCACTCGTTTCTGTTGATCGTTTTAAAGCGTTCAGACTTGATGGAAAGGTTGCTTTTGTGTGACTTAATTTAAGATGGAGATTTTCGTGTCTAGACTTTGACTCCAAAATGTTTGATTTTAGAGCCGCCGATGGAACAAAGAGATTGCGACGTTATGGAGGGATCTTGTCAACACTTAATGTCTCTTTCAATTGTAGTTATTTAGCGTTATTACTGGATGTTTGTCGAAATAAGAGAACATTCTTTGGTGGTGTATTTTTGGATCATTTATGCCGTATTTTTAAAGGTTTATTTATACAACTTTGTGTGTACAACTTAAATATAAATTCTATATGGAAATGGTGTTAAAAAATGCATAAAAAAATGAATTTGTTTGCTTGTGAACAAAAATATTGCTTTTATTTAAATATTTGAAATAACCTAATTACAATAAAATATTGAAAATAGAACATTATTTCCAAATGTGCTAATTTGCAATAAAAGTGTGACGTTTTGACATGAAAAAATTGTGTAAAATGCAATCAAGTGAGATAAGAATATAAGTTTATTTCAAAAATATCTGTTAACATTTGACATTTTGCACTAATTAAAAATACAAATGCAAATTTGATTCTATTCATCCGAACAATTTCATTCTCGCCACGCATAATGAACTTTACAACTCGCGCTATCTCCAAACTAATAAATCGCAAACGTATTTTTCATCTTTTGTTATCATTTGCTCTCTCTTCCCCGCAAATTTTCATTCAAGTACATGTCCATCAAGCCGCGATGACGCTTTAAAATAAACTCGCCGCCCCATTGGCAAAAGTCAACGATTGTAGCCTTAATTAGACATCCAAAAGCACAATGACTTATTTAACGAACTTGCAAACAACACAAAGTCATATCTTAAGACAACGAAGGAATTATGCCATTCATTAAAGGAAGGTGCGATCAAAAAAAAAAAAAGAAAAAAAAAGGAAAAAGTCCTTTCAAAAATAAAAAAGTGTTGAAATCCAGCGTACAAAGAATGCCGAGGCGTAATCTTGCAGAAACAAAGACGCAAGTTTTCAAAGTTTTGTCAAAGTTGGCGCGTTGCAAGTATACCCGGGGTCTAAGGTACATAAGTGACTCGCAAAGTAACGCGTGTCTTATCAGCGGGAGATCCTTCGTAGAGGTAATAATAAAAGAGGGAAAGTTTTATATATACATATATACAACATTTTTAGATAACTTGTCTCGCATCAGCAGCTCGCTCAAAATATGATAACGCCGCGAGTGCTTTTGCGTAGCTCTGTAATTCTGTTTGATATGTAGCTTGCTAACG
>JABFPJ010002389.1:0-19851 GCA_022817425.1 Gryon sp. ZL-2020
GGTTAAGATGTACGACCAAGTACTAAACAAGAAGTTGCTGGTTTCGAAACTCAGAGAGGTAAATATTTTTAATTGACCAAATATTTTTACAACGTGGTAAAAATTAAAATGTACAACGTGCATCTTTGGCGACAAGATTAATCAAAAACGTTGTAATGTTTAATATATTATTTCTTTCCGTGCAGATTTTATACATAAAAAACATGTGAAATCATGTAATGAGCCAAGTATACAAAAATCCCACAAATCTAAATAAAAAAATAATTTAAAATATATTCCTCCTTCGGTATAATTTCGGTATAACAAAGGTGTGAAATCACTTAATGAGCCAAGATAAATCTTAACCAAACTAAAACCAAACCGAAATTAAACTAAATCAAACTAAACTAAAACCAAACCAAACGGAAACCAAGCTAAACGAAAATCAAACCAAACTAAAACCAAAAAATAAAAAAAAATTTCGAAAGAAACCGAAAATACAGAAACACCTTGGCGGCCCCTCATGTTTTAAAATGAATGGGAAAAATCTATGTATTGCGAGAGAAGTACATGCTTGCACTTATCATTCAATCTTCCTCGGTACATTGTGATAACTCATTACTCCTACGCAAACTTCAACCTTTTTTTTAATTGCCGAATCTAGAAATTTTCGGGGGCCGCTAAGGTGTTTCTGTATTTTCGGTTTCTTTCGAAATTTTTTTTTTATTTTTTTTAGTTTCGTTTTAGTTTGGTTTGATTTTCGTTTAGCTTGGTTTCCGTCTGGTTTGGTTTTAGTTTAGTTTAATTTAGTTTAATTTCGGTTTGGTTTTAGTTTGGATAAGATTTATTCTTGGCTCATTAAGTGATTTCACACCTTTGTTATACAGAAATTGGAAGGAGGAATATATTTTAAATAATTTTTTGATTTAGATTTGTGGGTTTTTTGTATACTTGGCTCATTACATGATTTCACGTGTTTTTTATGTATAAAATCTGAATGTGTTGTTAGAGGTTTTGGTGATAATATCGCGTTTTTCTCGATTTCATATTTTCAGATGCGGTTGTCAACTTTTCTCTGGATCACCTAAACCGATTCTTCGGAAATTTGCAGGACATCTTCAGGACACTCATACGCACTTAGCTACGAGGCGATATGTTGCATTTTATTATTTTATTCATTGTTATAAACAAATTTGTACTCAAAATTTTCTAAAAAAAAATGACTATTAATGTTTAGTAGCGCCATTTTGTTATTTTAACTCGAAAAAAAAATGCCTTCAATTTAATTGAAGGCATTTCATGTAATTTTGCAACAAAATTACATGAAAAATCGTGACAACCGCGGAGCCGTTCAAAAAAAATTTTTGTTCGAAGATGTTATTAACAAGTAATTGTTAATAACATTTTTTCATGTTTTAACATTCTGAAATATTCTCTGATTGCTGCTGAATGCAACGCACATTTTGTTAATAACATTTGTTTAATATAACTTGCAGGATTACAAATTGAATTTAGATGAAAGTTTCACCTTTTCAAAGGTATATTCCCACTTAAATAAAATAATTGAAAATATTTTTTAATACTCAAAAATACTCAAGTACTCAAAATATTTCTGTACTTGATTCAAGTAAACAATGGATTAGTTCAGTTGATGTTTTTGATTCTTTTTCACACAATATTTACATATCATTTAATCTTAAATATACTTGGTTCAAGTATATACAAGTTTAATTAAAGAAGAATTATGAGTGTTTTGAAGAATAATAATGGATTTTGCCAATCCAGAAATATTGTCAAATGTATTTGACGCTACTTAATTCAAGTATAATCTACTTGATTCAACGTAGTATTTTTTTAGTGTACTCTAAGTTAGACGCACTCGCTCTGCCCTCACTGAACGGCAGATATTACCTCATTTTTAAGGAATGAGTGTTTAGAATTGAGTTGCAGCAATGTTTACTTTAATGTTTAATTTAAACATAACGAATCTAAGCACTTAGAGCTTAGAAAATCAGCGAATATTACTTTTCGCGTATAATCAGCCGTTTCGTTATGTTTTCAGCTGTGATTGTCTATAGACACGGAAGAAAATAACTCATTAAAAATTACTATGTATCCGAGTAAACTTGTGACGGTAAATGCATTCAATAAATTTTACTTTTTGACTTAGTAAAATAATTTTAACATTATAAAAAAAATCCCTCTCCGAGTTTCGAACTCGGTACCTGCGCTGTTTCTTAATAAGCTGTCGTACTTTAACCTCGGGGCTATTCGCTAGACTGTCGTTTAAGGGCTTGTTATGTTACTATCAAGGCGTGAAATTTACTTTCAACACATAATATTTACTATGCGACTTAGTAAAAAATCATCCAAATTTGGCAAATTTTAGTCAAAATCTGTCAATTATGATGAAAATGACATTACCGTCACAGATTTAACCAGATTCATAGTAATTTTTAATTAGTTAATTCCTTCAGTGTAATAAATGGCAACAGTTCCTGTACTTGACTCCGTGTAGCAGTGTTGAAAATGAAAAAAATGTCGGAATTATTTTAATTATTACAATAAATTACTTTAGTATCAGAACGCGGCCAAGTATTTTCGATACTTTGTCAGGTATAATAATCACATAAATGACAAAAGAAAGATTATATAGTAATTTTTATAGAATTATATTTTAAGCCGCCGGTAGTATCGTTACGAAGGTATCCCTGCACAAAAATGATAGCTGAATGAGATTTCTACACAGAAACAAAGACAGCAAAAATAATGATACCGACGAAGGGTTGAGAATGACAGTAATATTTTAAGAGGAAAATATAATAATTGAAGAATTGAGATTAATTGAATAACACTAAATTTTAACAATAATTTAGTGTTATTAAATTAATCTTTAATTATGAACACTTCTTTTCATAATATTCATAGAAAAATGAATTACATTTAAAAGTGCATGTCCGGTTATTCAAAACAATGCTATAACAAAGGGAGGAGAGAGGTAGATTCTAGATCGTCTATTCTTAAAAGAAATAAATTCGGCGTAAAATTTGCAAACACGATTATACTCATATGTCGACGTGTCAGATGCGCCAAATAGCTTTGAGCCAAGCCGGAATTTGAAGTCGTTTGAGTCTCGCGCGCAATCACCTCTTCGGCACGGAACCCAAAGTAATTTCAAGTAGCATGCGGTAAGATGGATCTTTGCTATCAATTTTAAGTTCCATCAGATATCGGCCGGAATTGGGTATCATTGGCATATTATGGAGCACAGTGTGCTCGCTATAGTGCCAACTTAACGTCCGACAATATTAACGGCTGATTCAACACTATTGAAGACCCCGCAAAATTTTGATAAATATGGTTCTTGCAACAAGCAGGTTTGCGTGCATGAGACCATACAGACAGCCTACTACAATATCGACGAAAGTAAGACTTGAAAACAAGGCTTTATTATGTAACATCAGGGCAGAACTTGAACACTGGCGCTTTTTAATTCCAACTTCGAGACTACTTACAATTCGTAGTGTTATATTTGACTCCAGTTGTAATCTGTTTCTTTTTTATTCTATAATTACATCGCTGTCTTGATAAAGAGTGTATGAAATCTTTGATTTGCGTGTCTGTCACTATGAAGGAGCGCCTCCTCGAAAGCCGTCTTTTGGCCTAATAATTCATCATTAAAATTGTGAAGTTTGCGCGGCATATAATCACAATTCGATGCAAATTGCGTTGCAGTACGTCAATCATATGTCTCGTGGTAAAAAATTCAGGTCACTCACAATGCACTGAGATCCATTTTTTATTGAAATTATATATATCGGCGACATTACTAAAACTTGAACGAAATATTATATCATTGAGAAAAAAACTCACCATCAAATGTATACTTAGTACACACTTTTCTGGTAATATTAAACTTTTATAAATATAATTGCGAATGAAACTTTTTTTTATGAATATTTAAACTAGGTTAGTGCCAAAGTTCGATCACACTTTTATACCTGCGGTGGTTTTCGCGAAGCTTGTTAAACACGTAAGAATCGACCATTTGCTGAGCCAAGCATCCAGAAACTTTCAAAAAATGGAAACCTTGATGCTTATAACACAGCACCAACGAAAATATATAAGTAATATTGTAAAGACCAAAACAATTGCAAGCAGTTGCACATTCTACAAGTTCATAAGCACTTACTTAGCTTAATAATTTGATTTTTTGAATCGCAAGTCCAGTTACTATTTAATTAAAACGATAAAGTGCTCTGATTTAGCTGGCAGATTCAATACGATTGAATTGCATGTTGGTAGCTCATTAACAACTTAACAAGGTCGTTATTAGTTTCATGAATGATATAGCAAGTTTCATATTTACCTAAATTAAGGAATTTACTTTAATGATGTATATCAAAGTGAAATGTATTGCGTTTTGTGTAAGCTAAATAAAAATTACGAGAAAGGTGCGATGTCGGTTTTAATGACAAATTCGTATGAATAAATGACGCCATAGAAACAGAACTATACATTCAAGAAGGTCCTCAAAATTATTTCATGCAAAAGATTAATAAGTTTTAATTCTATACCGACTTTCTTGCATACACATAAAGTATTACTTTATTTCCGTCTAAATAATAACAAGTATGTTTTAACAGGAAATACAACCTTTCATTCATATCGCAATCCTGTTTTGTGAGAATTATTTATGTAGAGTAATTTTTGTATTCAAAATCAATGTTAATGCTAATTTTTTTTCATACGTCATTTGGAACTAGATTTAAAATGAAGAACGAACTTCAATTTCGCGTGAGATTACGTTTTAAGAAATCGTAATTTATAATTTCATTCATTAAACTCTATTATTTCTTCTTCTGATCATTGCAACATTTAAATAATTATTTTAACAGGTAATATTGTTAATATAAGGCAATCAGTTTTGTCAGATGCTATCATTTGTTATAGATAACTTGCGTCTTTTGTATAAACAGTTTCAAATTTAAGATTGTCCTATAAAATAAGCAAATATCGCGAGATTAATACGCAAAGAGTAACGAGGTTTTCATTACGTAAGCTTAGTATGTTATTTGAATATTATGACATGCGAAACATCGAACTTGTGTTATAAAGGCAGAGCTTTCAAGACGACGCGTCATATCGCATAGCATTATGGTAAGACTTGGTTGCACGGAGTAGCGCGAAAGCGGTCGTAAAATCGCAAGCGTAACTAACACCATCGTCATATGAAACTTGTAAATTCTATATCGCGACTATGCACGGTTTTATAAATCCTGTAAAACGACGGTTGCGTATTATTACTTTGTGTTGTCTCATGTGCAAAGTGTGTTGGTTGGAAAAATGAAAATAAATTTCACGTAGAAAAGCCACTTGATGAAATAATATACATATTAAAGAAGCTTTTGCACGATGCAACTACAGTCAATTACTTGGATAAAAGTGAAAGAACAATTTAATTTAGATTGGCAATAAATCAGAGACAATATCGTCGCTGTCAAAACTAAAACATTGAGTAAGTAGAAGACGAAAAAAGAAGAAGATTAGGAATAGATGAAGAATGAAACTGAAAAACAAACCAACTGAACATTTTCTACGATAGAATGAAAACACAATCCCTCGTTTACGCCTTGATAATAAGATCTTAATAACAATAATATCGTAGAAATACACTTAGTGAAGAAATGTTTAAAAGTTAGCGTGCATACAATGCCGCTTCATTCGAAATAGCTTTATAACTTTTTTACTTGCAAAAAAAAACTTTTCTTTGTGTTATTAAAAGCTCCTGTTGTCAGCTCATTTCGTGAATAAAAAAATGCGAATATCATTGTTATTTGAATATCGCTATGGTTCGCTTCAATTTTATTCAGTATGTAAATTATCGGTTAATTATTCCAAGAATTTTGCCGTTAATTCTGTACAAGAGTGAAGCATTCATACTTCGCACCGCTTCGGTAATTCATGGGACAACTTGTGATGTAACGTTATTACGCAAACGAAGATGAATTCTGCTCGCGCGAAAGTCAGAGAACCACTGTGAATTTCCAACAGCTGCCAGGATAGCTTTTTGCTTCCTGCATAGAGAATTGAAAAGCTAAAGTTTCGAAAATTCGGTCGTTATATCCTGGTCCGGGCAAAGGCGAAACTACCTAACTTCTCGTTCATTAAAAATTGCAATCCCAACCAGAGTCACGAAAATAAAAATGAACGAAAAAAATAACAAAAAACAGAATTACTTTATCCTGTAGCGGATTATTTTGAAATCAATTTTCACGCACCATTGCCGCGTTTGAGTAGCGCTTATAAATTCGAATGTTTTGGAGATTGGTTGATATTTTGTGGGCTGCAAAACCATTTTGCCACTATTCTCGGTGGTTTCGGCGCGTCGTGAAAGTTGTATTGCGCGCAAATACTAGATAAATAGAAAGCGAGGCTTCAAATCGTAGGGCTTGAAATACCAAAAAGTGCCGTCAAAGACAAAGGAAATAAATTTAACCATTTAGCTTTTAAATGTTCAATTGAACTGTCGACAGCATAAGTTTATTATTTTAACACCACTGAGTTTGCAATTTAAACATTCCTACCAATTCAAAATTGTTAAAACTGAAAATAATGTGCAACACACTAAATGGTTTTTTTTTCTTTATAATTCATTGCATTTTTGTAATGAGATGCAATTGACAACTTATTTTCTTGTTAAAAAAATGTTTATCGGTTCAAAAATTCAATCATATTTTGTTTGTATCGTAACAAAATTTTAATAAGAAAATGCTTCTAGTTATGATATTTTAAGTACACGGAAAGAAATTCATTACAATGTTTGCAACGTTTTTTATTAATCTTGTCGCCAAAAAAGTGACTTCGTGTTATTTAAAACGTTGTTGTTAAAATGAACAACGTATTTTTGAAAATGTGGAAAATTACTTGAAAAGTTTACAGCTATACGTTGTAATTTGTACACTTAACTTAGTCTCTAACACCTGATGAAATATGGCATGAATCAAAATGTTTACCGGCAGATGGATTAGTAGTGAGGTTAAGATGTACGACCAAATACTAAACAAGAAGTTGCTGGTTTCGAAACTTAGAGAGGTAAATATTTTTAATTGACCAAATATTTTTACAACGTGGTAAGAATTAAAATGTACAACGTGCATCTTTAGCGACAAGATTAATCAAAAACGTTGTAATGTTTAATATATTATTTCTTTCCCTGTACATGAAATTAAAATAAAAACGTTATTTTTTTTTGGAATCGATTCCCAAAATATTAAATTTTATTATTATAAAATTCACTAATTAACATTGTTATTTTACGTATTTAAATTAACCGTTTAATTGTAAATTGTAGACAATTTCCAGAAATTTTCATATTTTTTTAATAATAACAATACGAATATTATAGTAAATTATAGTGTTATTTGACTTGTTATGAGAGATGAAATAATTCTTTTCATTGTAAGCTTCTTATTATGAACACTAAATAACATGAATAATTTGAATTAATACGAAGGATTAAATTCACCGGGTTATAATTTATTAACAATTCAATCGCTATTCCACTAATACTAATAATTAATGTTAAACTTAATCTTATGATTCAGAGGACGCAGAAGTGTAAGCTAATGAAATATTCTCATTTCTGTTTATAGGATAGTCATATGGTATACAACATTAGTCGTATCAACCAGGCTATGTATGAGTACTTGATGAAATAAAAATTTATTGAATAAAAATAACCAACGACTACGATAATTTGAGTTTATAACTCTCGTGATATTTCAAATTATTCGAATTTGTAACTGTATATATAAAAAAGAGACACGGTAGTGCTGGCCGCACAAAAAACGTTCGTTTTTTTTGTACTTGGCCAGAGACACTACCGTGTCTCTTGATATAGATATACAAATCCATTCGTCGAACTTTAACATTCGAATCATCATATTATATGAATATAAATATAAATATTTTATAAATAAAGATTTGTATTATCACATTTTATTTTTATATTAAATAAAAAAGCTGTTATGTAAAATCTTTCTGAGCAATTAGTCATGTGATTTTTATAGGGATTGAAATGGGTATTTAGTAAACGAATGAAATATCTGCGAACAAAACATCCGAGACAAAATAATCCCCGAATACAATACCTTCGAATGAAATAATCCTATTTAATGACAAATGAATTAAAAACCACAGTCGTAATTTGAAATCAATTCATTAATGATACAACAAAATTTAACACTTTTTTCAAGCCAGATGTAAATAATAAATAATAGTATTTTAATTTATTACTATATTCCTCTATACTAAATTGAATATAATAATCGATGATAATGTAAAAAGATAATTCTGAATTACATTTTACGTTTATATATACGTTTCAACTATCGCATACATTTCTTGAAACTTGTTAGGAAATTGCCGTCAGCAGGCTTTTACGACTTCAGCAATACCTACGTTGCTATGTCTATATCGTATAGTTTCGTAGTATTTACTAAACTGTATTAATTTAGATCATCACGCGGAACTTTCACTGCTGATGAAAGATACCATATTAATTCGTCGAACTTAAATTTACTACGAAGATAAACTTTCAGAACTCGGTGAAATTCATTTTAAATATCTATTATACATATATAAAGAAAACACGACTGTCACAAAGAGTTCTAACTAAAAATATTTTATTTTTATATACATTATATTCTGCAAGCAAAACATGCTTTCATTAGAGATAAATATTTCAAAAAAAAATCTTCCTTAAAATATCATAAATTATAATCAATTTTAAATTCCACAAAAAATCACGTTATCATAAAAGATCGCAAAAACATAGTTTGAATTATAACGTCATAAAAATAGTCAAAGCAAAGTATTTTAACAGTTTTGAGGGCAATATCTTGAAATCCTGACGTGAATTGCAAATTTGGTTTACGAGATCTTCACATTCAATGGTCAAAAATACGCTTATTTGTGATCCAGATAAAAATAAACTTTATTTTATAGGTATGCTGAAAATAGAAGACTATTTCATTCTCAGAAAATATCTAAGAATGAAATAGCATATACCAGTAATTACTAATATTAAAAACTATAATAATATTTCATAAACATTTTATTAATCTTATTTTCGAGGGATGCAAAAATGCAACGACTTTCATCTTACTACTTTTTCGCATATTTTCATTTTATTCCTTTATTTATATATATATTTTTTTTTATTAAAATGTTCTATCATCTACATTCAAATGAACATCTGACATATGTTTGCATACTAACTGTTATATATAATCATATTATCAAATATATGCTCTCGATGTGCTTAATTTTGCTGGCGAATTATTTGTGAAATAAAAATGGTCGAGAGCTTTCTATGATATAAGTCTGACATCACTGGTCGGATTTAACCGACATGCTTTACAAGTACTACTAAGCTATACAATGTAAACACGCTCATTTAGCCATTGCGGATACGAAATACTCTCTGTACACAAACAGGACATCCACTTCCGGTTGTACGAGTCCTTTTGCTAATCGTATGATTTGCTCGGTCATTAACTGCACCACGACTCGCCGAGTTGTCTCGTTGCTGCAAAATAATTCAAACGGAAGCAACACGCCTCTTTTATCATCGATAATTATTTTGCTTAAAACCAATCTATATATATACACGCAAATTACAACAAAAGTTCAACTTTCGATATGCTAAAAGCTTGCACAAAATTACCAACACCTTTTTAAAATCGTTTCGTCTAATTTAGCCCGGGGCTCTTTGACTCATCTCGGCTTCAGTTTATCTCGGTCAGTCAGAAACAAAGACAAAAAGTTACGAAACAATCTGTTTTAGAACTGATTCTCATCTGCAAATGTAACAACATTTGATTCAAAACGGCAAAATAGTAACTGAAATGCGACACGTTGCAAAGCATTAAAAAGGGACAAAGGTAAAACGATGTCGACGCGATAATGTTAAAGGGAGCGAGAGAAACGCAGGGAGAAAATGAGTAGGAGTAAGAGAGCGAGTGAGATGAAACGCGACGTGAAAATCCGTTCGGCACATACGTATCAAAAGCCGCCAGTGTATACCGAACGCGACACGAAGAGGATCAAACCAGCCACCCGGCGTATAATTCTGTTTGTTTATGGTCGGTTTGCTACTCGATTTTTCGTCGTAATGGACGTATGTGCCTTGACAAACGACCTCACCTGCATTTTTATCTAGAAAACACAGGAACGCGCGCGGACTAAAACGCGTATACGTTTTGCGGTCCCGTGTTTTATATCCGTAAATAAATGCACTTTTAAAAGGATAAAACAAGGATGAGAAAACGTGAATTTCCGTCTGTTATAATTTCGTTGTTCATAAGTCATTCATTAATGTCAAAATTGAATCTAAATTTTAAACTAAACTAACGATTATATAATCTTTTACCTTCAAAGATTAAAATGACAATTCGCAATGAGCTGCTTAACTTTTTCATGTTAAATTAATTACTTTAATACATTTATACGAATATATGTCTGAGTGTTTATTCAGTTCAATCGAAGGTACAGCGGCATGGAAAAGTATCTGTTTTTAATTGGATCAATGTTGTTACTAATCTAGAATAACGTTAACCTGCACATTGCTTTGTAATTAAAAATAACATATTCTGGTAAATAATGTAAAATATATGCACGTTCGTTGATGCGATATGTGTATTCGGAATTTCATACAATTTAATAAACAAACAGACAAATTTCACTTTTCTTTTTCCCTATTTTTTCTGTCCAAGAACAAAAAAAAAAGACATTCAAAAAATAAGAACTGAAATTAAGTAATTATTTTTGATGAGAAACTGCGTAATCGCATTTTAACAATTAAGTTTGCAAAATAAAAGTATAATATGTTTAAAAAGTTTTAAAAAACTATTTTGTTCATCAAGTTCTGAAAAGAACAGTTATAAGAGTTTTTGATGGAATTTATGTATGCAGAGATTAGTGTATTAAATAAGATATGAAATTATAAAGTATATAAATTTTAAAAACTTGATGGGTTTTCAGTTACTATAGTGTACTCTGAAATTGTACAACTTTATTAGATTTTCATTTTATGTATACTTTAAATTAATTACTTTAAAATAATATAATTTTTTAAAATTATTTTCATTTACTTTGCTTGTTTCAGATATTTCCTGGTCAACAGTGTTGGACAGATCATGAAAAGGAATACAATAATTTTATACTTCAGCTAATCACAATCAACAAAAAATGTGGCATCATTAACAGTGTTGAAATAGAAAATCTGTACGTTAAACTAAAATAAGTATTCACTGTGAATTTGTCTAAGTGTTATAGTAATTTTAAAATAAAACTTTTTCGGTAATAGATTTCCATTTTTAAGATTCTTAAGAACAATTTTTTCAGTTTAGTCTTAAATAATTTTCTACAATATGAATAATTATTTTCATCAATTAAACAAATTTTCATAGAATTAAAATATAACTGTTTACATCAAGCATTTCTTATATTTCTCTTCACGATGATTATGAACAGTTATATATGTATATAAATGTAAGAATTCGTTTAAATTACAAACTCAGTTTGTTTTTAACTGAAAAATTATACTGATTAAACAAAAACGAGACAAATAAAGAGCTTTTTTAAATGTTCTTTTTTGTAATGAAATTATATAATAAAATCTGCGCACCACATAACTTCCATTGACATTCATTTTTACCATTCATTACAATGATTTGCCTGAAAAATGTGATAATTTCCCATTACATATTATACAATTTTGCTGAAATAATTAATTTCTCTACGTGAAATTACACAACTTTTCACTTACGAAAATTTAAATACACAAAAATGAAAAAAATTTGTTGTCGAACATAATATTTGTTTAAAGTTTAATAATGCAATATTCAAACTTTATTTGCTAACAAAAGTGTATGAGGGGTTATACATTTTTTTTAACTTCAATTCAGTATTTGAGTAAGTTCGCGATGTTATTTACAATTTTAAAATGTTAACACAATTTCAATTCAACAAAAGCTTTTACAGTTTTTTTTTTTTCATTTTTAAGGTCATACATTTTAAATAATATTCTGTAATAATTTTTTCATATTGCCGTAATCAAATCAACGTTACTGTTTGTATAAAATAATCAAATATGTGGTGTACATTTTTACTGAAAAGATTGTATTTATTCAAGTAGATATTCTAACTTTTCATGTTCTCAAAAAATAATTAAAGTAATACAATTACTCTAAATATACTAAATACTGGATTTCGAAAATCCGACCAACAAAATGCGGTCGAAAACCGGTTGCACAAAATTTCAACAACCCACTGTAAGTTTTAAAGTATTTTCATTTATTTTTTCACGTACCCTTTTGTGTGTTCATAATATTCAGTTAGTGTACTTTCTAATAACATAACATGCAAAAAAACTTAACGAAGTATAACTCTTTATTAGAATTATATTCAACTGATACTAACAAGGATTATATTTCTATGTGCTTTTTTAACACTTCAATATTTTGTTATGTGTTTATATAACTTTAGTTTTAGTATTTCACATTTTTCTTTGAAATATTCTTAAATGTATATTCTGCAACTTTAATTAAAACTCTAAATAAAATATTGCACTATTTATATTATCTGATATAAGTAGTACAATACTTTATTAGTACCTTAATCTTATACATATAAAATCAATGATAAAATTCGTAAGTTTTAGTATATTTATTATATTTTGTGATCATATATTAATAAACTTGTAACAATTTCGAAAAAACTTTGCAGCATATATTTACGTATATCCTATTTAATAGCACCTGCTATCCTGCTTGGCAAGTATATAACTCCGTGATCAAATTCTTCGTAACATTAAAACATCAATCACCCTAATATCCCCCATCAGAACAATTTAATGTTCCGAAGTGTAATCCAAGTCTTCCGGGGTATTACAAATTGAACACCTTCGTAAGGAAGAGTTCACCAAAGATACATTTTGATGACATCCTTAATCAGCGTAGATATAGGAAATACCAACAAAATGAATATATGCTGAAAGTTCGAAATGTTGTTACCCAACAACACTATGGTCTTAATAGCTATATGTTGCTGATCTATTAGGAACGACGTAAGTTTCTAGCAATATAAGTTGCAATTGGATTAGCAAGCGCGAAAGTAGAATGCTATTTCTCGCGCAACGTAAACCGCTGTTTGTAAGGGGTAAGTAAGAAGGAAGACTGCAAAAATACATAAGGAAAAAAACGTTAGCACTGACGTCTCGTCTTTTTCAAACTAACGTGAATTGTACCCGACTCGCCAATATAGACGAAAGAGACAAAAAGAAATCAAGCGAACGGTCGAGAAAAAGAGCAATGGATGGAAAAAAAGATTGTATATATAAGAAGAAACTGAAAAGACAAAGAGACATGCGCAAGAATATGTCAAGAAGAGTTTAATTTTACAACAGTATTGGATACGTCGTTCTTGCATTTAAGGCGTCGTTACTTTTTTTCGCTACCCCCCCCCCCTTCTCCAGAGAAATACTAAATCATAAGATATTGCAGAGCTTCTTTCTACCTTTTGCAAGTGCCAAGAATAGAGCCAATTTTTCTCACAGCTGTCATCGTGGCACGACCGCTTGGTCGCTTTAATGATTCGATATCTAATAATAATGCAATAATAAACTGTCTAATAATAAATAAATAAAAAAATAAATATCTAATAAACTGCAAATAATAATGACATTAAGAATAATGTTGACTACATTCTACTAGCCGTATATATTAAACATGGTTGCTAAATCAGTTTAACAGTCGGGGGTTCATTCATTTATAAGCTTGCTTATTATATATTAATGTAACGGAGTCTTCTGATTCAAATATAAGCCGAGACAACACAGGTTTTCATGAAAATGAACCTTAAGGAAATTCAGTCTACTTTTTCTAGTATCGCAATATTAATGTCGACCTTTTTATATCAATTCGAATAAGTTAGGTTGACTTAATATAAATCTAATCTTCAATAAAGATAAAGAATAAGCTTTAAATTTTGTAAAAGAATTTTTGTTGTCACAAATCTCTTTCATATATTAAAATCATTTTAATAGAATACATTTACGATTTATTTAATTTATTTTCCATATTTGCCAATCTATCTTCAAAGATGATTACTATCCCCAACGGCAATATACTAAGAGATTAAAATAGTTCTATGTGAGGGTTGGACTTAAACGTGACGAAGGGTAACTCAATTGATCGAAGATAAAAATAATGGAGTCACAAAGGTAAAACAAAAAAGAAAAGACATAGGGGTCTGTAGGTGGAGAATCGTAAAAAGAGCCGTGCTCGAGTATGAGAATATGCTGACAAAGTGGCCACTTGTGATATAACGTTGAAAGACGAATCAAGAAAATGACAGTTAATACTACGTAACTGACAATGTAAGCTCTAACAGTTCTAACTGTCGTTCGGGCAATGCTAGCTGCTGTATCTCATTTTCTTTAGGTTATTAAATTAAGCAAACGAAGAAATTTAACGCAAGCTGCACATGTAGATATACGCATCTTCATTCGAAATTGTCGGCTTTAAGAATGGGTAATATAGTCTCTTTGTATCCATTTGATGGGTCTATTGTCATAAAGCCGTCATATTATTGGGGACTCATAGTGTCTACAACTCCTTCAAAGTACTCTATATTCTTCCCTTTTTTTTCTGCCTTTTTCAGTTTCCTCTTAGTTTCTCATGTGTATTGAAGTTTAATGTAATTTTACAAAAAAAGGAAAGAATACAATTGTGTATATTTTTCATTCCCTTAGATAACGCTAATACAATAACATTTGTTACTTTCTTTTGTCTCTTCTTTTATTACATACATTTCACGAGTTAAATTCTGACAACACATTTTGTGAAAAATGAAACTATTCATAATATAACTAAAATATATGAATCTATAAAAATTGTTCGTATAAATTTAATGTAGAAATTTAATTAACTGTTAAACTTAGTATTTAACCGAATAATAGACAGTAATGTCGATGTTTACATAGAACATTTTCCATATTTTTCCGAATAAATGCGCTAATTCATGATTGTAGTCGACATTCAAAAGAACATAATCGTTTATATATAGTGAACCTAATTATATTTTGTATAATCATGCCTGACAATAACACGCGACGCCATTCTTCTTTTATGAGCATTTTCGAAGTAATCACTGGGATATAAGGAAATTTTAGAAATGTAAATGATATTGTACGTCATAAAAAATGAAAACGCCTTACACCATTTTGCGAGAGACCCTATCCCAACACAATGATGTTCTATCACTTGAAATGGAATTAGTCATAAAAGCTCGGTTGTTAAGAATTTATTGCACACTTTTATTGACTTTTCAGCAAGCAGAAGTCTCACCCAACGAAGAATGCCTGCTTATGAAACAGACCTCCGGAAATCAAAGATAATCAGCGATAGAAGAGTGGAGGAAAAAGCAAAAGAATCACACTATTATACGCTTACGTCCAGATTTTTACGAGCACATTGAGAACTTCATCCAAGAGGTGTATTCAATTAAAAATAATTAAACTGAATAGCAGGTTAATCATTACATCGTTAAAATCCAATCCACTACATCTGCTGACGACAATATATCACAATTGGAACGACTCAACCGAATATTTCAAAATGTACTCATGCTACTATGAAAATTACATATCCTTAATAAAATCAATGAACGAAAATATGTCGCAGAGGTAACTTAGATTGCTAAATATAAAATAATCAATGCTTTAAAAGTCTTTAAGATTTTGTATGTTTTAAAAGTTGAATTAAAAAAATGTAAAAATGAAGGTCTGTGAATGCTATTCACGTTTGCCGCTTTCTTTGATCTTACTCTAAAAACGTTGTAAGTTATATATTCCCGAGAAGAATTATAACTAAAAGAAAAAACATACGACAAATGACATTAATGTCAATAATAATAATGTTTCAAGGGAAAAAACGTAATACACGGTAAATTTTGTTCGTACTTTTTTACGTTTTTTCAACATTAACGAAGCTAAGAATAAAATTTTTAAATTATGTCTTCATTAGTTTTTATACTTGGTTGGAGAAGCCGCGAGTTTTGAAAGCAAAAAACCTTCAATTTGGCTGAAAGCACGACGCGCACAGCCTCTGAAGAGTCTGCGCCTGTAAATCAGAAAACGCACAGGTCACCAAAGAAATGTGCAAACAACAACAAAAGCAGCGCAAAACAATGACGAAAAAAAAGTATATAAAAGACGAGAGAAATGAAGCCTCTCTCTTGTTTTTTTCTTCTTTCTTTTTTTTCGATTTCAGGACTAAAATACTCAAGGGGGATGTATGGTACAACCAACATTAGGACTCGTATATATATATATATATATATATATATATAAGGATGACACGACACTAGGATAAAAGCATCATGACTTAGTGATGAACTTGTCGCTTCCTTTTCCACGCTGTAGCTTTAACACTTCTCGAGAACATCGAACTCATATAGGGTAGAGGTTACATACTAACACATCGACGGCATCCCATGAAAACTATGCTTAGACCAGTACTGATGGGTCGTTGTCTGTGTACGATGCCAACATAATACCACGATAGAATTTATTTCCTCGTAAGTTTTGAAGCGCCAGTACACGATCAACGATTTCATGATGCGCGGGATGTCTTGAATGTTTCATGGAGGATTCACGATGTTGTTGCAAGACCAAGTTCGGAGGTCACTTACTTTGACACTTTTGTCACATGTGGTATTTGGTGATTACAATAGAGAGAAAAAAGAAGATACTGTTGTTAGTCATATCATAAACAATAAATATTTATGAATTGTATTGTCATTATACAAAACTAATTTCTTTCTTGTAAGCAATGTATTCTTGCGAGGCAATGTATTCTTTGAAGCAATGCGTTCTTAAAATCCCGGTGTTTCTTATAAAAAAGTTACAAACTAAACGAGATGGAATAATGTATGACTGTCGATTATCCAAATTTATTCAGGTATATTCAATCTGCAATTTATAAACCATTAGGTGTGTTTTGGACTGATTCAAATGTAAACTTTCACCGAAATGTTAACATTTTTATCGTTTAAGTTTACAATAAATAAACGAAAAAAAGCGGAAATGAAAAAACAATTAGAAGACGCTAAATTGAAGTAAAATGAACACTTGTTTCTAATTACTACGCACGCGTTGCGTTCGTTGATGATCATTAGTTTAATGTACTTGTACATGCAAATTACGTTGCAGACAATTTTAATGAACAATCAAGTATACAAAAATTAAATTTCGTATACATTACTCATGTCTGTGAATTATGTTGTTTTTAAAATTATAAAACCGTAATGTTATAATTAAATTTCATTCTCAATTATTTTCATTAATTAGATGTTTCATTTTGCTAATTATTCAAAGAGATTTTTTAAATATCTTTGAAAAAAATTAAATATTGAAAAACCTGAAATGTATTAATCAAAATGTATAATGATGAAATAATTATATACATAAATATATACTTGTAAAGCAATTTACATGGATAAAAATGCTTTTTGATCTCAGAAATATGTTTAACATAGTCAATATCGATAATAAACCGTCTATACGAGAACCTGGAACTTTGTATAATGGGAAGTTGAGAATTTCGAGGGTCTATGAAGCTGGAATAGCCAATGTAGCACAATAACAAGAAAAAGTCAGAACATTTAGAACGTATAAATTACCAATTAATTAGTACAAAAATAAATTAATTACCATTACCAATAATTTAAAAATATTAGCTGTTCCAGCATCTCAGTCAAAGCTAGCACAACACCATAATAAAAAAATATATTACTCGAAAACTATGCTACCATTAATTACTAATTAATTACCATGACATCACGACCAAAAATATAAATTATATTGGCCATATTTAATGACAATGATACAAAAAAATTAACTTATTAATTAATATTTATTAATTAATTGATTATTTATTAATTTATTAATTAATAATTAATTCTTCTAGAACTAAAGAATGGCGTGATATATTTTAAAATGTTCAATATTTTATCCACAGTTTGTATTTTACTAGATACTTAACGCGTTATGCGCGATATTTTGCTTAGTGTGCACATATATTTTATAATTCAAATAAATTGTGTTTATAAATGGAATTAATTTTAGTTATTTAAATCTAGTCTTATATCTGCTATAACATTATGAACTGGCTTTTTAAACCACTATTTTATAGGAGAATTTTAAAAGAAAGATTTTTTAATTTTAATTCTTTCAACAGAAATAAACAAATTTCAATTTTGTAGTTAAATTCTATGAAAAGTTCCGCCAAACTCTTAACTACTTTTTATCTTTAGGAAGGAAAAGATACTAATTCTCGTGGAGTAGACTTCAAGAATTCCCTTAAGTTTGAAAAAAAACATTAATCATTATGATCATGCTCTAGAGTTGTTAATTTATTTGTTTTTAATTTATAATGTTCATAATCTTTAGATTCTCATACATCGTTGATGCTCGAACGGATACTGCGTATAGTTTAAGGAGTAGTTAGTTGATCTGTGTACTTAATACCAATGCGCATATTTGTTTTGTACAAAAGTTTTTTTTTTTTTTAACGTAATAAATAAATAAAAAAAGACCACCAAGCCAAAGTGACCATTTTGACTATGTGGTGCTCAATTGTGCTAGAGTAAACAATTACTTTTGCTGATAGAGTATATTTTGAAAAAGGCATATTTAGCAATTAAGTTTCTTTTTAAATGTGGTAATTAAATATTTCCCATTATTTATAACTCATTTGAGTGTTCTCAAACTTAAGGCAATCATTTTGACTGGGTTGTGCTCAATTGTGCTAGAGTAAACAATTATTTCTACTGATAAAATATATTTCTAGAAGCCACCCTAGTAGAATTTTGAAATTGGCTGAACCTAGGGCCTTCTTGGGCAAACCCTGTTCAAAGATTGGACCAGCATTGTCCCTATGTGGAATTTTTGAGGGACCCACATTGGTTTGGAACGCTAACCTATAAATTATACCTAATTAGGTATTGCTAATATGGGCCTAACGAGGCCTCGCTGGCATGGGATATTTGATGAAATCCAATGTTGGCCGAATAAAGCCCCAGTAGGCACACCTGGGTTTAGTCAACATTTAGGTAAAATATTTGTTCAAAAATGCATTATAGAGAATCGAATCCAAGACCCGAACGTGAGAGTCTGGGCCTTGTTAGGCCCTATATTGGCCCACCCTCAAATAAGTTAGACATGTTGAAACATACTTAATTACCACATTTTAAAAAAAGCAAGTTACAGATATATGTCTTGATTTTTTCACACTTAAATATTTGTTTATTACTAATCAATATGAAAAACTGGAAGTAATACTATATTATTGAGTATCGTTCTTTTGATAATATTAATACGTTTAGTGAGATCTTATTTTTTTTGTAATTGGATAGAACAATGAATCAGTTATTAATAACAGTATAAATTTTATTTACGTCATATTTATTATATTATGTTTCTGTTGTGCTATTTTTTAAAGTGACATTATTTTTAAATTATTTCTAATGCTAAATAATTTATTTTTGCGGTCATTTATGATCGTGATTTCCAAATTTATGGAGATCATATATGTAAATATGTATATCATGTCACACGGATAAAAATAAATTAATAAATATTACTACCCAGAAAGAAAATTCAATATGGCCCAATACTAGCACAATACCGCTGCCGGATTTGCCAATACTGGCAGGTATTACTGAACCTGCATCAATTCTACAGTTTTCCAGTACTGAATAAGTACTGGAATGATAACGCCAGTCGGACTATGGCCCAGCTTTAAC
>JABFPJ010002390.1:0-19845 GCA_022817425.1 Gryon sp. ZL-2020
ATATCAATTCCTAGCGTTACACACATATAATATCCTAATTTAAAAATCTAATTATGGCCAGATTAGGTACTGTGGTTTCCTAATCATGGCCACATCAAAACCCAATTGCAATTTTTACTATTCATTATTATCATCATTATCTAATCGTAATAATTAAAAGCCCCGAAAATCTGATTCTATTCGGGAACGTAAATACAAAACAATCTACATTTAAATTTGATAAAATCCGCAAATTTGTGTAAGAAATCAAAATTGCAAATTAATAATGAATATTAGATAATATTAGCATAATGAATTACTTAAACGTGTGAAAAATGTCATAATAGTATTATTGTATATGATTATACCTGTCAATGTCATATGGTAAAACTTAAAAAGTATCTTTTTTGATAAAAATTCCATATTTTAAGTAAAAAAAAAAGCAATTACTTCAAATTTGGGGAGATTAAAGCTTAAGGTTTATATAAAAATATTCAATTAAAAAAATTGTGAAAAAAAATTTTTTGCAAATTTGGGCGGGTATCAAACTTTGACATTTTTTATGACCAAATTTTTCAGTGCATTCAATAATATTGTAACTTCCATAATATTGCAAAAATTTTTGCAAAAATAATTTTTGATATTGGGAAGTTTTTGATATTGAATGAGAAGTTTAGTTTTTACAAATGTTTGAAATTTCCATCTTTTTTTGTAGTTTAGAAATTTTTTCCAAACTTTTGACCGGTAGTATATGTAAATAGGATTTGTAGCGTCTTGTAACACGATAATGGCTCCTGGATGGATTCTTTTCTCCTGAAAGGAGGAAAGAGTCCTTCCTCGCGCGGTCAGACGCCGCGCGAGATCGTGGATCGGCTAAGAATTGAATAGAGCTTAGAGCATGGAAATGAATATTTTTTAAATTTAATATTAAAAATAATATAAACTATTTTTTTGTTATTTTATGTTATAAAAATTATTAATATATTATCCAAATAATAAATGCAAAAAAATCAATTGAATTTCGACTTTATTTGAGTACTAATTGTCGCATGAATTGAATGTGCCATATATGGCACACCCGGCCGACGATACTAGCGCCCGATGTGCCATATATGGCACAGCCGTACGCGACAGGTTAAGTACAATTTTCGGTTTTTTTTTAAATTAAACATCGATATCGTTATTTTTTAGGAATATCATCTCATTTCTTTCTTTTTATATTTAAACAGTCATCTATTTATTTTTTTTTATTCGTACACCAAAATCACTTACCTTAGTCATGACATCTATGTTTGTGCCTGGAAATAAGCGGCCGTAATTTAGGGCACTCACCTGACTGAGAGCTACAAAAATTAATAAAAACAAAAGTGATTATAAAATTAACTAGATAATCGTACTTGTGATATCCTTAACCGTCTATAAAAACATTAGGAGCATTTCAACTGGTGCCCCATGTTGGACGCCAGTTGAAACTTTCCTAATAATTTTTACTGTTAATTGTGAAGTTTCGCAAGAAAAATTATTTAAGGATATTGACTCGCGGAAACAAAAATACAAAGAATTCGTTGCAATTTGATTTTTAGACTATAGTTTAAAAAAACATTATATTTTCTGAATTTTTGCACATTTTTCAAACGCATTATTTATAAAGTAAAGCATTTTAAAAAATCCAATTATTCATATATCGATGTATGAGTTAGAGTAACGCCAACATATAAAAGAGTGTTGACAGAAAAGTAAATAAATTACTAATTATGTAAACAGTAAAATACAAATATAAAAAACATACACACAAAATAGTTTTGGGCTGTTATTGCACTAGTACTAGTATCGCAACTATCCTAAATTTGAAACTTCAACTTAGGAAAGCGTTTAACTTTAAAAGTTAAGTTAAAATTTCCTAAATTTGGGAGCCGTGCCTTTCCAAATCGGATGGCCAGTCACACGAAATGCGGAGTACTGCTTCAATATTAGCGCTACTGCAACAACAATCCAACTATTTTCCAAGCAGTCCAAACCTATGACTAATTAAAACCAATCTACCATAATGAGTGAGGACCGCGTTATAATGAGACATTACCTAGCTACTGAATACAACTACTGATTACAACAAGCTGTGTATCTATTATTTATGTATTTATTGAAACATATATGGCTTCGGATAAACCGCTTGTTCGAAAAATATATTTACATGATTTACGACTAGAACATTTAACATAATAATTATCCCGACTAATAAAAATAATAATAAATTTTTTTATAATATAATATATCGATTTAATACAATACATTATTACTTAACATATTATATTACATCAATTTTGAACAAATTAAATAAACATTCTAGATATTATATATTTTTTTAATTTCTGTATTTAATATTTACTGAACACTCGGATGAAGCCGAGGATCCATCTAATAATATACATACAAAAAGAAGAAATATTTGTTTATGTTTTGTTCAGTATTTGTTAACTAATTAATTTTCAAGATTATTAATTTTGAATGACCTATTTTTCTTATGTCGTGACATTAGTTAGAGTAGTGCCAGCAATGTTAAAATGCGTCGACGTTGTTTTAGAATGACATTGACGCAAGTTGACATTAACGGCGCTACTCTAACCAATGTAACGATATAATAAAAAGTGCAAAATCAGAATTAATTATCTCGAAAAGTAAATAGGTAATAAATGCTGAAAAAGTCATGTATATTTATTTAACCTAGAGAAACGTTTTTACCAAAATTTAAGCGAATCTTAGGTTATCGAGGTGAAGAACCTGAATCTAAGTGAGAGATGTTAAAACGTGTTTAACAGTGTGGCGAGTTTATATATTGCAGAATAATACAAAATGTTTTTAAAATTATAAACATTTTGTACAATGTTGAAATTTTTATGTATTTTGGACTTTTTTATAATTTTTTGATTCTTTTTCATAAATTTGGCGACAATTTCGTGAAAATTTCCGATTTTCCGTGTTTTCATGAGTTTTTGATTTTTTCATGAATTTTCGGGTTTTTTATGAAATGTTCAAAATTTCATGTATTTTTTACAGTTTTATGATTTTTTGATGTTTCCATAAATTTTCTACTTTTTCATGATTTTTTGACATTTTCATGTATCTTCCATTTTTATATAAATGTTTGATATTTTCGTTAATTTCCGACTTTTTCATGAGTTTTTGAATTTTTCATGAATATTCAGTCTTATCATGAAAAATTCAAATTTGTATTGTATTGTGTAACGTCGGTGATTTTCGGGATATTGAAATTACCACGAGTTTCACTTCCGATTTTTAGCCAATATTTATTTGGAGGCAGGTTGCCCTTACAAACAACGGTGTATGTTCAAATTGTGAACAATCACTCACGGAACGAAATTTAATGGCACGAATGTAAATCTAAATTAATGCAATTAGTCGTCAAGAAAATTGACAGAATGAGTGACACGAAGTATTGGTCAAAAGAAGTAGCGAAATCAAAATGTGTCGAGGTGTATCTCGCTAACGAGTGTCAGAAAAGAAGTCTGTAAAAGAAGTCTCTCTAAAGAGTGCGTGCGAGGTGCCGCTGCGCCTCGTATTTAAGCCTTTTTGAAACAAAGGTAATGCATACGATCCGTGAGAATAATTTAGGAAATACGACGACAAGACTAAGTCGACGAAATTATTCCGCGAAATGCATCAAATTTACGCGACGCTGGCATAGGTGTAACGGACAGTTTTGGCCGTTACACGTGAGAAAATAAAAGTGCTTAAATGACAAAAATTCGATACTAGGTAACGTCTCGCATTATCGGGACGTTACAATTGTTTACAGCTTTATAATTTTTTGACGTTTTCATGCATTTTCGATATTTTCGTGAATTTACGATTTTTTCATGAATTTTTCAAAATTTCATGGTTTTTTGATATTTTCATGAATTTTCGAAATTTTCGTGATATATTAAAATTTTCATGTCTTTTCCACTTTTACATGCTTTTTCAATTTTTTCGTGAATTTTCGACTTTTTCATACATTTTTTACCCTTTCATAAATGTTTTAAAATTTCATGATTTTTCGTACATTTTCATGAATTTTTTAAAATTTTCATGAAATGTTCAAATTTTCATGTATTTTCCATTTTTTACATGAATTTCTGATATTCTAATGAATTTTCGCCTTTTTTAATTAATTTTTTATTTTTTCATAAATGTTTGAAAATTTCATGAATTAAAAATTCATAAAAAAGAACTTTTTTTATGCATTTTTAATTTTTCATGGATTACCGAAATTTTCATGATTTTATTAATTTTTCATTTTTTAGAAAATTTCAATGATTTCTTTATTTAATTTCCATACATTACTGCATTTCCATTCATTTTATCAATTATTATATTTTTTTTCTAAATTTTTTTACTTGTTTATGAAATGTCCAAGTTTTCATGATTATATCTATTTTTTATAAAATTATTTAATGTTTTATCTTTATGAAAAATATCTTTGACAAGTCAATAACTTCTTATTGTCTATTTTAGACTTCATTTGTGACGTCATAGCGTGAAGTAAAAATACCATCTTTAGATTTATAAGAATAAGAAACATATGTTCGGCAACACGACATTTAATCTGGTTATTATGATCATCTTGCACTATGCACAAAAAAGTGAATTTTACCGAAATTTGAATGGAAAAAATGTTAAATTTAAAAACTATATCGCTTCGAGGGATTATATTAAAACCAAATAATAAATATATTACAGTTTTATACTTTTTTTGTCAATAATATAAAATATTACGATAAAATATTTTATTTGAAAGTAGTATAATTGATTAAGAAAACTATTTGAATGTAAAAAATGTGTAAGTCCTTGACTTTGACATGCGAAACGCAGTTTCTCTTCACAGTAAATATCACTGAAAGAAATAAACGTAAAAAGTCGAAGTAAGAGAAACAAACATTTTTTCAGAGCTATTTAAGTTATTTTTATAACATCAGAAGTGATCCACATGAAAAGATTTTTTTGTTTATTCTTCGCATTCGTAGAGTAAAACAGCGTATTCTTATTTATCATTTATCTTTCAATTATATTCAACAACATTTCCCAAGGATAGAAAATACTCAATTTTTTTCAGCTAACTTGATTCTTTCGTTTGAGCTATTTTAGAATACTTTTAAGCGTCGTTTCACCCTTACGTTATCATTTAGCACTAAATAATAAAATATTCTATGGAAATTAGAGATCGCTTTAGATTTCAATTTACAATAAAACCATTTAATATATGTATTAAACACTGAGTTTATTTCAATAATTTGAACAATTTTATGTTTAATATTTGTATAATAAATTTTTATCATAAGTTTTCATAAAAATGTAATAATTATTTATTAATATTCTATATATGAAATTTACATAAAATAATTAAGCACGAGAGTCAATTAAATTTTAATACATTTACAAATCAATTAAATTTGACGTTTACATTTACTATGTTTCAATTTTGTAAATGAGAAAAAAACTAAATAGTAATGACAAATTATTGTTAATTATTATTTCTTATTCGTACTGCAAAACACGTATCTGCATATATCTCACATTACGAGTGAACATAATAAATTTATTTAATGAACTACGTAAATGTTATATTGTTTATTTCGAGGTAAAATAGTTTATAAAGTATGTTGAACTGAGTTATAAATAACAGAATGAAAAGTTAATGAGATCGCTGTACCAACGTACGTACAAAGTGTTCTACAATATGTGAAAATATTTTATGTAGTTTTAGAGAGTTTTAGATAACATAGGAGCTATAATTTCATCAAAGAACATTTATTTTTGTAATAAAAAAAATCATTTTTGAAAAGTATAATTTAGTGTTTCTATATAATAGTAGTAGCAATAAATAGTACTAAATATTTTATGTTTGTATTTGTATATGTATTTGTGAAACACTATAGAAATATTATTATATAATAATTTGTCCTCAAAATTTTCATGAGATTTGATACATCTTTTCGTTGTTACTGATATACATTTATTCAACGATTTCTGAAATACCAAGTTTAGATAACAATAGTCTCCTACAGAGACATGTATAGATTTAATAACAAGTTACATTCAATTGATACATTATAGTCATTTGAATGATAAATATTTTTATAATGACATAGACAATATCTGTTTTATATTTTTACTGCACATATATTCTGTTCAAACTGAACAAGATTTATGTGGCTAACTTATTGAATTGAAATACAAAACTTTTTTCATTTATACGTACCCTCGTAATTATAATATATAACCAAACGTTTGATTGAAAAGACTTAATCTTTTGTTCAATCAAATTTCTCATATTTCACAAAGGCAAAATGAAGCTACCAAATATTTTTGTTAAATTAACCAAAATTTTTGCTCTGACGGAATCTTTAATTTAAATTGAGCAAAA
Organism: Gryon sp. ZL-2020; assembly: GCA_022817425.1. Taxonomy (NCBI): domain Eukaryota; kingdom Metazoa; phylum Arthropoda; class Insecta; order Hymenoptera; family Scelionidae; genus Gryon; species Gryon sp. ZL-2020. Next base: position 6,401 of record JABFPJ010002390.1, read on the forward strand.
AGTGCAGCAAAATTTGTGATTGAAAGGTTCATATGGATCATGTGGATGTTGCTCGGCTTGACTGTAAATATTATCAGTCGACTACACTGCAGTCGCTTTTATTTCTTCGGGCTGCCTCTCGTCTTCCCCGTGTGGAGACAGGCACATGTTGGCAGTCTGCAACGAGCACGGTTCAAAAATACTCTTTATTGCTTCTCTTCTATCTTCGTTGCACCCTCGCAGCCTGTTCTTACTTCACGCTTTTCCTACCGTGACTATATCCGTAACGGATTCATCCAAGCATACAGAAAACGCGCAGTTTTTATCACGCTTTTTTGTTGCAATGTGAATCCAGAATTCAGGATTCGTTCAATAACAGAACGAAAGTCCAAATTTTTCGTTATATTTTATTCATATAAATACAACGCGAACACACAAATATCTATATCTACGCTATAAAAATTCTTGTATCGAAATTAGAAACATAAATTTATCAAGTTTATGTCAACATCATACTCCAACCTTTATTGCTTGTCGTTGATAGTTTATGGTAATATGACATCAATTCATAATCATGATGTTTATGATTTGAATCACATTGCAACATCGTTGTTAATTTTGAAATTAGTTTAATAAATTATAAAAAAGTACAAGTGTATTATTAATAAAATTTAGCATAAAGTAATAGAAATTAACTCATCATAAATGGTATTTGTGTTTCCAAAACATGGTATAACTTGTAACATGGGATGTAATTACAGTAACAAGCAAATAACAATGCAGTGCCATTTATGTATGACATTTTGATGTATTATAACAATAGTGTCAAGACATTAAGTAAATCATTGTGAGATGGAAGTAACATTTAATCTGGCGTGTCAGGCTTTCTAGTATGTTACAATAATTATTTGTAACGAAAAGTTATACCGATTTGAAGTAATAGTTGAGCAACGCTTCAGACTTCTGACATAAAATCGAAGAACCGTTGAAGTTACGGCTCTTTCACGCATTTAAACTCCAATCTGACGTTTGATGCTGGCTTGTAGGTGTAAAAACTTGACTTTAGTGCAAAACGAAGATAGCTAAATGGTTATACAATTTTGATAGCCTCTATCAATAATTGAAATCGAAAAAGTTCTAGCAGCGTATAATGCGGATTGCTTGGTAATAAAAATAAGTAGTTCAAACAGAAATTGTCTACACATAAAGATAATAGCGTATATTTCCTGATGAATCATTAGTACAACATAAATTACCGTTTATTAACTAGTAAATAAATTAACTCCGCACGAAATATCCTTTATTGTGGAGTTATTATAATTTACGATCTAACGATATTGTACAGCAAATAGCGTGAGTTTTATAAATAAGAATGAAAATAATTAAAGTCTACCTTATGTTTTGTGTTTATATCAAAACATTCATTCTCTTTTAGATGAAACCCCACACAATTTTCAATAATACTTCATCAATACCGCCAGGATCAAGCGACCCCAACCTATTCATTCATTCTCAACAATAATGCAAGAAGTACCGTGTTAAAATTATCGTAATTCTAAAATGTTCTATCGTTCAAATCAAAATGAGCCCACGTGCGGAAAAAACACCGCAATAAATGTATATCTTGATTTAGTCCCGGCCCCTTTTTTGAAGAAACAAATGCTGGAATAATGTCATGAAAGAGGACTTTTCAGGCAACATTCTCGGGCTAATAAAATCGACCGAGTAACAATCCAGGATCCCAAACTGAGTGACATAATACCCTTGTTTGACGTCACAAGCCATATATCCCGCATTCAGTCGCGGTCCCTTGCTCTCCTGACCCCGAACCCACATGAACATCCATACACACCGATAAATATATATACGAAAACTCATACATAGATATCGGATTCGCGTGCGTGTAAATGAAGGCCTTAGCCATATGGCGAATGCGACACACGTCCTGGAAATTGGAAAGGGATTCATCTATGGTTATTCGGCTGAAATGCCTGTGCAAGAACTGCTCTCGCAATGAATGTCCGGTACAATAGACTCGGTCAGAGAATAAATGTCAATACAGGACACAAGTTTGAAATTATCGCGGCCATCCCAACTGCTCGGAGAATCGTTTTGATCGAATTGCAAGGACTTTTCAAATATACAGTATTTTGCGCGAGAGATTGATCAATGAATCTCTGCCACGAGCGTGTGCCATCTATAATGCTTCTCGGGGATCAGATTCTCGAGGCTTTATGTTTTCGTGCGCAATTCCACGTCATCTTGCAGCAGAAATGGACTTCTAACAAGTTCGGACTTAAACTTGGCGGTAATGGAATTCGGATTACGATTCTGACTTTGTTTCAAGGATGATTCGATGAAGCTATCCGTGAGAAATCGATTGATTTGTTTGTTGTTCAACCAGGGCAGTTTCAAGCTGGAAACATTTTCCTTTGTTGCTTTCCCCCTTAAATTAAGTTTACTGCTCTGGAAGAAAACTATGTGGAATTTAGTCGAAAGAATACTTGGAAAATAGTTGTATTTTTATTTTCAACGGAGAAAATAATAAATGAATTGACTTTAGATAAAAATTTAGTTATATTTGTATATAATATTTGTATTATATTTGAAAGTTATAACATTTTGTTAATTCAACAAAATGTGTTGAAAATTGGCTGTTTATTGAATCTAACAAAATTATCCAGTCAAAAATATGTTTTGTCAAATTAACAAGATATTCGAAACAAACACTTTTTTAAAAATATTGTTCTTATTGTAATCAAAATAACAAAAAAGTTGTATAAAAACAATTGTAGTTGATTCAACGTGTATATAATTCTCTGAGCGTGTTTTATTTCAGTTCGTTGAATTTGATATGAAAATATTTCACAGAGTTGGTGTGAAATATTATGAAACTCGTAGCTATTATTGTGATATATAAACTCACAATGTCACAAATAAGATAATTGTCAATCACTGTAATTGAAATAATTCGTGAAAGTTAATATATAAAAAGAATGAAGTCTTCCCACTACGAGCAAATTTCACACTAACAAATCCGCACAAGAACTTTGTAAACTCCCACTATCTATCTAATAACAATCGGTCTATACGAGTCTGAGTTTGAAAACTGCAATTTTTATCGAAAACTCTTATATGTGAAAGAACAGTAACATAACTGATAAAGCATAGCCATTTCGAAATGAATAACCACCCACAGTTATTCATAATTTATTTTCGTACATAGCAAATCTTGTACGTTCGTATTACATTTGCTGAGAAGATTTTTGCAAAGAACAGAGTTACATACATAAAATAAGATTGATCTTACGACTACAGTTTTCCACCATAAATTTTATTACAAAATATTCTGCTTTTATTGATTTTATACTGAATTAACGATGACTTTTATTTTTACTTGAGTTGAAAATTGAATTTCAAAGTCTATCAATAAACAGAAAAATGTTATTAAATACATTATCTAATATTGCCTAAACTTCACTAACCTTACAATATACGTACATAACCTTACATAAACGCTTATCAAAATACAAAGTTTCTGCTAAAATATCTACTCCATTTTAATCGTCTTTTATATTCCTAAGTTTTGCATATAAATTTTCTTTATTCAACCATCTACGTAAGTCTTATATATATATATATATATGTACTAATCCTTAACACACACACTTGGAACATAGATATTATATATTCCTTTGTTATATAGGCATAATTTATTCTGTCGTCAGAATTTTGGTTTACGAATTTCATGTACATTTCCATATTCCTTACAGATGAATTTACAGCTCATTAAAATTGAATCATGAAAATTACAATTAACGAACTTATCATTAATACGTAAACTCGCAGAAATATAATACAATAGGTTAGCAACACAAATCGGATATTGCATTAATTTATTTTACGTCATAATTATTCGCAGCAGCTTACTCTGAGTAATTATTTCTCTTTTATTCTTAAATCAAAAAATTAAATTCAAAATATGCACAAATGAAAAATAATAATTTCGCGTGGAAAAAATTTCTTTGACTTTTCAAGCGAGAGATAATAACGGACGTGGAATTAACGCGATAATATCATGGCGTTTAATTTTACTTAACTTTTGTAAAATGTTTTGGGAATTCATAATAATGAATTAGTGTGCTATACGTTATTCGTTCTTTTGCGGCGAACTTCTGACAGGGAGAGAAAAAAGCCAACTTTTGTTTCTCTCCACAACTGTTCTCGGTTCGTTCACGTGAACCAGCAGTGTGCGGTGGAGTTAGTCGCAGCAATGACGTCGATGGAAAACATTTCCGATGAACTGAAAAAAAACAGGGTGCAGAGAAAAAAAAGAGTCTTGAGAAGTTGTAAAATGTACAACGGCGGTAAAACGTTTTGCAAGATTCTTCTTTTTGCTCAATCAAACTTCGGTGAACCTTGATGCATTGCAAAAACTTACTCCTTGGATAGTTTCAATAAAATAAAAAAAAAGAATCATAATATTTTTTGCTAATGTTAAGTTTTAAAATGTTTATTTTTTCAACATTTTTAAAATGGAATTGTGACAAAACAGTCTGAATTCAATGAAAACTAATAACTTTTCTGGTCTTGTTAATTGGTCTGTTAGATATGAACAAATATGCGCAGATGCTGGTATAAAAATGATTCTACAATTTATCATTGTTAGTACCGAGAATGTATTTTTCGTTTCTACTTTTTCTTTCTCTTGTTTCTACCACACCAAACTGTACTATTTCACTTTCTTTTTACTTTCAGGCTTGTGTAATTTTGCATTCACGACAGCTGAAATTAAATACATTTACCTTATTAATTTACACATTTCGTTGTGTAAATTAATTAACACACAAAGAACGTTATCTGGTGTTATATGAAATGCAAGTTTTTCGCGCAAAGTCATCTCCAGGTGGCATTTCAAATGCGAATAGTAAAAAGTCTTTATTTCGCAAGCACCCAACATAATCGCCATAGCACGAAAACCACTCGTCGCATTGTTGTGCGCATTTCGTTGAATAAAGATACATAATTGAATTTGGGCGGGAATACCGTGGATGTTGCACAAAAAAAGCGCGGCTTTGAAGCAACGCAACAAGCCTCAACGCAATCTCATTCCATTATGCAAAACGATGAATCGCCGTTAAATTACATTCGTCTCGCGATATTACCGTCGAACCTTTTCGCTAGTCCCGATGACACTTGAGCGGAAATTAGCTAGTACAACCTTAAAACGAAAAGTAATGACCGTCATTCATGAAATTGCTATTTATCACTGAATCATAAACACCAATGCAAACGCAGATTTTTACTGCTGCTAAGGTCAAATATTCAAACTGCTCACTGTAATAAATTATTCATATTTAATTTTATTATTATTTATTAGTAATTTAATATTATTGCGACAGAGTTAATTATTTTATGTAAAATGCAAATAAACTTTTCATTTAATATTTAATGTATGATACAGCTTTAATATGAAACGTGATTTAATCTTTGCAAAACCTTTAATTTGATAGTATTTAAAAAGTAGTTACAACTTTAATATACTTTTTATGACATTAATTTCATATGCGTTTATGGTTTTTAATTAATAAATTTTCTTCTTTGTATCAATATCTCTATATATATTATTTATCTCTATATCTCTCTTCATGTACATCTCTATATAATATACTTTGTAACCCCAAAATTACTTATAGCTATATACTGACTTATCTTAAGGAGAAGAAGTTGTTTGAAAATATAGTTTTTGTTATCTTTATTCATACTATATTAAAACAAATCGATATAAAAAAAAAAACAAAATTCATTTATATATGAAATTTACATTTTAATAAAAAACAAAATATTCATTTTCATACAATTTAGTATACTTTCTAACATTTTCTTTATTTTTGTTCTGAACTTGCAGATGCTGAATAGCAATATAAAATTGTGGTGAAAATATTATGAACTTCGACATGCATTCACTGTAAAACTTCTATTTTTTGAAACGTTCTACAAGAATTAAACGTTCTACATAGAACGTATACAAGTGTTTTAATGTTTAAAATATTTTTTTGGAAACGCATTTTACGTTTTTTTTTACACTTTAAAAAGTTCTAAAAAAGCTTCAAAACCGTTCTGATCAGAACGTTTGTATTTACAGTGTTGTTCTCATAAATAAGTACTTCTGAGAAAATAGTTATTGTATTTCCCAGAAATCATTTTAAATTATATTGACTGAAAACTATAGAATTATAAAATACAAATTATAATATAATAATAATAATTATGTTTAATGTAAAACATATATGTATGAATCAAACAATAACTTAATAAAAGTTCATCTAAATTTCGGGAAATTAAATTTAAACCGATTTTACTTTTTTTAAAACCAATATTTATTTGGAGGCAGGCTGCCCTTAGAAATGAACGGTGTGCGTTTTATTTGTAATAGATTGTCACGGACAAAAATTTAATTATGGCACGAATGTGAATCTAGTGTAAAATTAACGAATGATGTCGTTAGTAAGCCTTTTCGAACAAAGATAACTATGTTTTAATTTTCCATACGTTCAGCGTAGCTTTACGAATCTATAAAAATTATTATTATACTTGAAGAAGAAAAAGTTTTATGAGTTCAGACAAATTAGGACAAATTTGTACTATGTTTCAAAGAATAACTCTTTAGAACAGAATTTATCTCAACATATATTCAGGAAATTGATCTTATTTTTTGTTTCGTTATTATTATAATTAACATTATATTATAAAAAATAACATACATAAAGACATAAATAATATCATTAATAACCAAGCACTTCTGATCAGATGAACTTCTTCTCTATTTCTTTTCACGATTGATTTTCAGTTTTCTTTTTGTAACTTACGTATTGCTATCCTTTTTCATACCTACACACAACAGAACATGCACAAATTATTCTTATTTATTATTAAATAAATATAATTGTTTATCACAACAAAGTAACTTCATAATTTAAAATTTAAAGAAGGTTTATTTCAAGCATCAACCGAAAAATGGTGCGATTATGATGACAAGTGGTATATTTTCGTGTAATAGAATATGGAAAAGTCGAAAAAAAGGATAACTTTGTAACTGAGTGTCTTCAAAGGCAGTCAACTTCTTGACGTTCCAGCCAGATCCAAATCTATTCCGGGTTTAACAATGGACCTCAGTTTCAAACTTGACACACCGACGCAGGCAGTTTAAGTTAATGCGAGCGTTGAATAGCGTTACACATATACATACATATATATTCGTATCCAAGCCAAAAAGGCCCATATAATACAAAGGTTAACGTCTCGCAGGCCTGGGCGAGAAATTTACATTTCATATTTATCTTAAGAGCACCAAGTTTAATTACAAAATTTTAATTACAAACATCATTTAGCACTTTTTTGCATCTCCGTCACACTGATAAACTTTAAATTCTTATGTATATATATATATATAGCAGTAATAAAATCTCTTTTAGCGCAAATCATTTAGGTTAGTAGAAACAGAAGTTTTACTCTGAGAGTCATTTGTTTAATTATATCATTTAAATTATTTAACTGAGGCATGTCAATTAAACTTTTTGCATAAATTAGCAAAACATTAAACCGTGAGATTTTTTACTTCAATTTAAACGTCAAAAATAATGTTACATATATTATTATTTCGTTCTAAAAATGCAAAATATTTTTTATGACCATTTTGGTCTTTAATGTGTTCAACATGTGAGGCGTTATATGGTTCTCCATGACGTTCATAACGTTCTTATTTTCCTCTTTCATGGATAAACACGCCCTTTTACTGTCGACAGCGACTCAGCAACTTTATCTTTGGATACGATGCAGCTGTTATAGCTTAAACATTATCCAAAACTAGAGGTCGATGTTATATAATTTCAACACTTTTTGTTATACCTACAGAAATAAGTGTTCTAAATAATATGAAATTGTTTCCTTTATCTTGTCTCTGTCCAATAAATGTAAACTGCACATGAAACTTATTCTTTATCGTGGTTACAACACTTCAAGCTAACATCATACAATAACTTGTATTTCCTCTTTCTGCGTCTCCCATTATTATAAATTATTTTCCCATAAATATCCATTAGAGATAAATAAATATATTTCAAATGATTAATTTTACAGAAACGACAGTTATGATATATTTTTTACTTTATTAATTTAATAAACTGATTATATTCTTAATTAATCAATAAATTGTAACAAAACTTTATTCTTTTAAACCGCTTATTAAAAAAAACTAATTCAAACAGCATTTAAAGTTACATGAATTTTAATCACGAAATCATCCCTTAATAAGTAAAACGAATATGCAAAGTCTTCAGCCTGCACCGCGTTCAGCATTTAATTAAAATCAAGTTGAAACAAAGTTTATTGTATCATCTTCGTTTCACTACTTTTTTGCTTCTCTATTCTTTTTTACTTAACATTCACAATTTGTTTTTCTTGCGCAAAACAGCGCATGAGATTTCAATTTGCAATGGCTATGTAATGAAAAAAAACTCGTTCTCTCATTAATCAGCGTTATTGCTTGAAAACACTTGCCAACTTTGATCAAACTGTGGAGTTTTTATGCACCGAAAACTTTACAAAGGAATATACACGCTGGTAATGAAAAGCTACGAGTCAATGCGCGGGGAAAACGTAAAATTGGCTTTAAATGATTTTTTTTTTTTTTTTTTTTTTTTTTTTTGAAATCGTCAAAGTATGACAAATTCAACAGTTTCGTGATAAAATTGAATTAAAGTGTTCTTCCTGTCGATGACTCGGTAACGTGAATAACTGTAATAAAATGCTGAAAATGATATTCAGTGAACGACTTTTACATGACACATGATAAATAAAACATGTTTTGGACAAAGAAAGAAAAAAAACAAACAATTATAACCTTGAGGGCTTTATTATCAAAATGGAAAAGAAATAATCATGAAACATAAACAAAAACAATCTACGTATGACTGTATTTGAAGATTATTTTTATCATCTTAACATAAAAACAAAGTTGAAGTAATGAACTTTGATACTTCATTCTTCATACGAATGTATAACCTTTTTTTACGAATAAAGATATGTACTTCTTTTATTTATATTTAATGGATATTATAAAACAAAGAAAAAGAATGAAAGGCTTATAAAAATAAAAAATACATTAAAAAAATAAAAGTAATTTTATTAATGAGTAAAATAATATAACTGTACTTTTAGAGCACTTGAGAAATATTTAATTTATCTAATGGCATGAATTTTAAAACACAGATCGATGGTTTGTAATATTGAAGAGTGTGTAACACAATCGGCGACTGTTTGTTAAGCAAGCTTATATTCCATTGAAAATCTCACTTTTCGTATACATCCCTTTTTTCTCGCATCCACTTCATATTTCATCATAGTATATTATACCATTCTCCATCATTCACTTTTTGTTGATTTAAAATACTGGCATTTTTTTGTCTGCCAAATTCGTCGAAAAAACTGTCTCGCATAAGTATTTCACTTTAAAACGTACATTATTTTCATTTAAAAGAGTCTGAATGCATTTTCAAAATTAATAATCCTACATACAAGTATAAAGGAAACAATTATTTATTAAAACATTTTCTATATTAATTGAAATATGTTTTATTGAGATGCATTCTGAACAAACATTCAAATTCTGAAATTTATATGTGTAATATATTCAATTAAATATCATTTTAATATCATTGTAAGAATGAAATATACCATTTTGCAAAATGAAACACGGTAACTGTCTTATCGGGCATCGGAATGTTCATGTCGAGCATAAGTACTTAATTATTGAGAAGCACTCGATCAGAGCCAATGGCTTTTATGCGAGTACGGCTAATTTGCTGTGTGTACAAATAGTCAAGTTAATTGGCAATTGACGTATAGTCTATTCGATAAGATGTATGCTGTTGTAGATTAATCAATCTAAAAAGATGCGCGATGATGTAGATAAAACATGCAAATGACATTTTTGTTTCTATCTACTTTTTATATTATTTATATTATATTTTTAACTTCCACAATAAATGACATTTGATTAAATTGTTTGTTCAGTACAAAAGTTACTTAGATAATTGTTGTTTCAAGTTTCAACAAATACTTTAAAATACAGTTATCGAGACTAAGTTTCTAAACTAAGTACAAAATGAAAAAAAAAAAAAACTAATTAGTGTAGGTCGGAAAACTAAGTTGAGAAATGTGAAGAGCAATGTACGTTTCCCCTGGCACTTATTCTTTCTGTATTTAATGAAGAAAGAGAAAAACGTATCTTTTACGTAACATGTAAGATAGAAACACCGGTTTCCGATACTTTAGCCCGGTTTCCGACACAATGTTTAAGAAAGAGATGGAAATAGGATTTTGAATGATAAAAATCAAAAACCGACTCAGTTACAGAAACTGGTGCTATTTTACTTTGTACACTTTTCAGATAAAACAAATTTCAAGTCGTTACAAAAGCACCTTCCAAAGTAAACTGAAAATATAGCTTGAACGTTCTAATTTGTAGTTGTAAAAGATGACATGCCTGAGCACAAAGTTATACACGTTAGCTAATTAAATGAGTAGAGTATACATTACATTGGTACTGTTATTATTAAACTCGTCCTGCAAAAGTGACAAAATTATACTGACAATGTTTGAGAGTAAACTTTATATATTTAGTCAAACTCCGAATGCAAATTATTATTATTTCAATATAATTAACTAATAATAAACATCATAATATTCTCTACCAAATGTCTCGGCGTGTGAATGAATATAATCTGAGTCACTGCACCGGAAATTTAAACGCTAACTCGAGACAAGGTCTTTGATAAAGACTTCCTTGTTCTATTTCCGGATATGGTAAAGCAAAAAAATTTATGTTTCTAGTTTCGCTGGGACAACGTTTATTTCATTGCACTGAGAATTGCGCAAAAAACAACGAAAATGAACATTACAGAGAATTCGTAATGAAAAACCTATATATAATAGTTTATAACTGATTATTATGGTGAAATAAATGTGTACATTAATGAACATACTTTATAAGAGAAATGTGTTTAAGAAAATAATTATTTTAACGTATTTTTATATGGCGAAAAAATGTACAGAAACTTTTTATTAAATATATAAAGAGGAAATAACTTTGAATGTTCAAAAACGGAAGCAAAGTTTTTTTACGTAACTTTAAATGTTTTAATTTTTTTCTATATTTTGCAAACTACACTTTGTAATACGTTTTACATTTTTAATTTACTTTGCTCATTATTAGAATAATAGCTAAACTTTATAATAAACTTCAATAACACGTTTTGCTAAACAAAAATATCAAATTATAAAATCTTCTAGCAGAATATAAAATGAAATTGGTTATTAAAAAATGTTCTCTATCTTAATACCCCAAACAACCTTCTTCATTGCGACTTTTAGCGAAGTAGCGACAAACACATCTAAGTTTCAAAACATTATATCTGCCATAAAATGACGAAAGAAAAGAGGATGAAAATTGAAAATGCAAGGCAAATTCAATTATCCTCTTGAATTTGCTGCAAATATGCTACTGTAATCGCGTTGAATTCTTGTCTACATATTACCCATAATAATCAGCGTCCATTAAATAGACGTTTTGGTATTATAAAAGTCATTTAAAAAGCTATTCTGACCATCTGGAGAAGTTTGCCCCAGAGTACGTCGTGCTGTACATATGCCATGAAAATTGAGCCGTACTGCTTAGAGCGCAATGCGGTAATTGTCGTTGATTAAAGTTACGCTCGATATAAAACTCGAGGTCATTCGGTGAAATGATCATAGGAACGTAGGCAAGGACCGATTGTACGCAATTAGTGCGCCAGACAGATCTCAATTTAGTCGGCGTGCGGACGCGCGCTAGGTGAGGCGCCGTTGAGTCACTCACTTTTTGGTTTTACTATATATATATATATACATACATATATATATATATATGTATAGTTCACTGCCTTCGTCCAACAGCCTCTTAATCGAGACATCGACTCCCGCAAAGAGCGTCATTGTTACTATTACTTCTCGGTTAACCTCACCCGAAACTTGCCCTCTCACACCCCGTATGTTTCAGTTTAATTAAAATTTAATTAACTTTATATTGTTATTACTTTTTCAACGTGATGTTTGTTAATTAATACATCTGTACAAAAGATGTAATCCGCACAAAAGAAGAAATATCATAAAAAGCTTATAATATTTATATACAGTTTTGCACAAAGAAATAATGAAAATACTCAAATGCTATATAATAAAAGTTTTAAAATTGCATAAACGTTCAAATAAACGATCTGAAAAAATAATTACAAGTTGCTTTGTGCAAATTCTTTAAATAAGTTCTTGTATACTTCTTTTTGTCTGAAGCACTTTTTTATTGAACAACTGGAAAAACAAGTTTGTATTTTATTCGTCTTCATCTCTTGGCTTAAGATAGATGCAATAAATTGAATCAATGTGTCGTAATATTGGATCGTATAAATGATATACGAGTATTTAACAGTGAATCACCAGGTGAATCGTTTGTCACATCAGCAACCCACGTGTTTTTCTCGAGTCAATGACGGATGGCTCAACGCTTATTCAGCTGTCATTTTTCCTGAATTGTGACGATGAAATTACACATTCTTAATACTAGTTCATCATTCACTGTTCCGTTGATTGAAATGGTTACAATACAAAAGTTTTCAATAGTTAAGATTTCTTTTTTTTTATTTTTTATTGCGAATATATAGAAGAAAAAAAATGATCGACAAGAAAAATTATTCACAGAAAGCTTTACGATTTATTTGAGAAAAATGCAGCACAAATAAATTGATGAAGGCAAGTTTATTGATCGCGTGAATAAAATGGACGATTCATTGATTTATCAAAGAAATAGTGAAAATAAATATCGACAAACGTTGTATGGGACTTGGAATTATTGACCCTGCGTCTTGCAAAGTCCCCTCGAATCAAGCGCTTGCCACGTTGTGAACTCACGTAATTTGCCATGGGTTGCCATTAAAGTTGTGGAAACGGATCGATTACTTGTCTTGGAGAAAAATATAAGAATCCCTGCTCGTGTTCACGCCCTGAGTGTGTTGTTCTTATACAATTCAATCTATATTATTTTATTTCAAATACATTATTAAAAAATAATGCAACACATATTTGTATTAAAAAAATTATAAAAAATATTCAATTAATGAGTGATTTAAATACACAATTTTCAATTCAATAATTTATATATTAATATGAATAATTGACTGATTTTCTGCAGTATTTTAAACAAATTACACAATTCAGTTTGATAATACATTCATTATGTTTTGTGAGAACAATATTTCTTGTTACTTTATTTTAAATATATTACATTTTGCAAATCAATTAATAAAATTTATCAATTCTGATATTAATAAACTTTATATTAATTTATAATATAAATTATAATACTTTATTTTCCA
>JABFPJ010002391.1:0-19833 GCA_022817425.1 Gryon sp. ZL-2020
GAGTTCTCGGCTCGCTCGTACTCACCGAGCCAGCGAGTGCGTGAGGTAGGGCGTGTGCGTGTTATCAAGCGCGCGAGTAGTGGTTAATGGATTGAAGTATGTATTAATGTATGTATTGTTTTGGAGGCGAAATAGGCAAAGTTTTGATAAGAAATAAAGCAATTTTAATTTTCGTGATGAATTTAATTTTAGAATTTTATTTTATTTCCACCCGGAGTTCTCAACCGGTGGATTGGATGCGTGTTCTCAAACAATTATTTAAATTTAATATACAAACGAAAATCACAAAAGAAATTTTGTGATTTAATTTTGTTAATATATATCTTTTATATTTACATTTTTTTAAATAGTAATTAATATTGTATGTTAATTTGAATAATAGAAACGTTGCTAATTTATCCATGATTTTTGCCGTCAAGTTTTCTATTGCAAACTTTATGCTTTTATGGCGCTTAACTATGAAAAGTTGCTACAAGCTGTTTTGTTTATAAAGTAGATTGTACGTTTCTTTTAATTAACGGTGTGCTGTTAACTTTCAGTTTCATGGCCAAGCTTGTCATTTTAATTATACCTTTTTGAAGGAAGGTTGCATAGAATCAAGACTTTCATAAAATGGCAGCAATATATCATATTAAATTAAAATATTTACACTAAATTTAATATTGAATATTGATATTTGAACTGATATAGTAATCTTTAATGTTTGCTGATTTGCAGAATAAAATAAAAAGTGAAAAATATGAATATACACATAGAAAAAGATTTATTAATATTTACTAGAATTATATGAAAAAGTACCAAACCATATCAATATGAAGACATATCGAGTTTCATATTGAAAAAATTCCTAAGCCAATTTAAGAAAAATAGTTAGTTTTTAAAGTAAATGTTATTATAAATATACTAAAACATTTTCAAAACTTATATGCAATTTATATTATTTGGTACAAGAACTTTTTTTTCGTGTATAATGAATCAAAACAATGTTCAATTTCAGTAATTGAAACAACAATTGCATTACATCTCTACCACTCGTAAATTTGTTCTTCTTTTTAGCGGTTTTATGAGTTTCGAGACCATGAAACAGTAATTTTTCTATTCGGTCGTTGCATTGTTATATGTGTCTAGAAATAATAAACTATTCATTTCGAATAACAAGTTTATTGATGAATTTCCGAGGATACTTTACATTGTTCGAACTATTGGTTATGTAAATCAAAGAGCTTAATGTGAATTTTAATGTCAACGAACTTGCATTGCGGTGTATTTTATGATCATGTTTCTGTCACTTTTTCGTATTATTGGACATTATTTTGCATGCTTAATAAATAGACCATAAATTTGTGCATTTTTAGCTATTAATCGTCCTACCGATTACTCAATTTCTTTCGCATTTTTGCAAAATAGAAGATCGCACAATGTCATAATTCGAAGTAAGCATGATTTAAATACATTTTTATGATATAAGTTTCAAATAAAATATCCAAATTTCATCATCACTCAGAAGCGATGTCTCGAACTCAAAGCAATGCTTTGTCCTATATATTTTTACTTGAATACTTTTGTTAACGCCGAAAGCCATAAAACTTGAATTATTCATAGACGAACTTGAATATTCAGACTTCCCGCGCGAAGTACAGAAAAGCTTTTATTACGATTTTGTATTCTATACATTAAACACAATAATAATTTTCGAGCTGTTGAAAGAATAAAAGTTGTACATTAAAATGTATAATAAGCCAGGAATATAAATGTATTTTCTATTTTGTTATTTTTTTCTGTTAATCGATATACCGCAATTTTCCTTTTTATTCAAAACAGTCACGCCCTGTAGGAATCGACGAATGAATTTCGCTGATATTATCTTGAAGGATTTCTAGATTTATACGTTTTTCTGGTTCATTTTATCAAGGCTTCAAACATTAAATAGATTAATGGTTTAGAATGTAAGCAATATATTAAAAAGATATCTCGCAAAAAAGTGTCAAGTATCATTCCCGTGATTTCAATAGCTTTTTCCATGTGACCGGCATAAATTGAATTTTTGTCATCTAAGTAGTAAGCAAATTTTAGACCCAATAAATTGATTTATTTGAAATGTATACATATTTCGATTTTTCCCTTGATATTTTAATTTGGTTATGGTTTATTTTGTCCAAAATGGCTACAGAAAGATGTTTGTAACCAGTTTGAGCAAATGAATAAATGTTACAAGTGATATAACTTACGCACTTTAAATAGTAAGTAGTATAAACAATCAATAGTCAACCACAGTGTTTGGGTATAAAATATAGACTTAAGATTCAAACTATAAATCTTTGATACATTTTATAAATTTGAAAAAGTGAAAATTCACATTTTTAGGATGCATATTGACTTTAATGAAAAGTTATAGTTCGTATTCTTGAAGAAGTTAATATTTTTCAAAAAGTAAATATAAATCTCACATTAAAAAAAAATGTTAACAAAAAAATGTAAAACAAAATTTTTTTTCTTTATTTATTTTTATGTTGAAAAACAATTGTATTTTAAAAAGTTATACTACTTGTTTTTACTTTTTAAAATCAGATTATTTTGACTTATAAAAACAGTTAACTTTGACATTTTTAAAGCAAACAAATAGTCACTCAAAAAATAAGTGAAAATTGCACTTATTTAAATTTAGAGAGTAGATTAAATTGTTCAATTAGGTTTATTAGAAAATAATTACACAATTCAATATCGTAACTTAGCCTTATAAATGGTCTTGATATTTTTAAAATTATAATGAATACGTGTTAAGATACCGAACAGCTGCAATAAATAAACGAATTTCACTCTAAATAAAGCCTCTTTCCTACATTTTTTAAATTTCATTGAACATCTGACCTGTAATCCATTTAAAATGAATGGAACTGTACTTTTCTGTATACTGAATAGGTTAATGCCAGTCTTTAGCAGCTTTCCAAAGTACTTGGTACGAAAATTAAGGCGCAACAAAATGATCGTTTTATTTAGCTTTACATTGGGACATAAATTTAGTTTAAATATTCAAATATGAATTAATGTGATGGTAAATGAAAATTTATATTAATAAAAATTGCACAGAGGATGCATTGAAATGCACAAATTACACTGAACCTAAAAACTTATTAAATTTGTCTTGAATTTCTCATTAATATTATCAAGATTTACTGAGCATTAGACAGTATTCTAGTAATATTAACCTGACTTTCGAATTAAAGTCAAATTTGATTAAATTATTTATTTATTTATGCATTATTATATATTTTAATTTAAATTAAAAATTAATCAAAAGTATCTTTTACCCTGATAAAATTATTAATTACTTTCCTTCCGAAATTCATAATTGCAAAATATTAAACTAAATCTAAAGTTTTTTTTATGTGAGCTTTTTTATTAAATCGTCGTATTTATATAAAGTCTTGATATGAAATTATAATAAAGAATATCCTTTTTATATTTACACAAGAGAACAGAGGTAATAAACTTCACACAAAAAATCTCCCTTTCTTCGGAATGATTTTACTTTCATAATTTAGCTTGAAGGCATATTTTACAATCATACCTGTGTATAACTTTCATAAAATTGTATCAAGTATTATTAGGTGATCCTTTTTGTGATTTTTATGATTATATGAATAAAGTTTTTTTAACAAACGAACTATATGAACAAATAATATAATGTTTTGACTATTTAAGTATGTTTCAGAAAAATGTAATAAATAAATAAATTCTCATCAATAATATAAAATCGTACTTCAGACAGTTTGACTATTTTGCTTCTATAACTACAGTATGGTTGATTAAAAAACTTTGTATTATTATTTGATTTGAAAATTAAGTTTTGTTTCAAGGTTTCTCTTATATGTAACTTTTCTTTGGCTCGAATGAGAATACTTTAACCAGATGAAATTCTAAATCATTAATGTAGGTTAAGAGACAAGGCAATAGACAAGTTTTAGTGCTGAAATTAGTTGTTTTTACGATTTACAGTTTTGTATTGTGATTGCAGATATATTTTGTATAATCGGTTTAATTTATATATATTATATATTACAAAGAGGTTAAAAAAATGAAAATAATAAATCAAAAAAAGACATTATACAATTTAAAATTTACTAATAATAAATAACTTAATATTTTTTAATATAAAGGTAATTTATAATTAATTAATCAATTTTATTTTATTTATTGTATTAAATTGAATGAAAATAAATGAATAGAATTAATGCATATTTCTGATCATTTCAAATATGTTCAATAAGGTATATTAATTCAATATAGAAATGACGCAATCAGACATAATTTGCACTTAAGACTTGTATTTCGTTTTCATTCATTTTACAAGTTTTTAAAATTCAAATTTATCGCTCAATTAAGGGCGTAACCAATGAAGTGATCATAATGGGTATAAGAAAATATTCTGCGGCTCTATTTTTACTCATAGTAAAAAAATCAATTTTTGTTTCAATCGATATTATGTAAAGTTTTGTCTTAGAACATCCGTAGTAAGCTATTAATTTGGATGTTTTTTGCAAATTAATAAATGACACAATATATTTTTATAAGGAAACACATTTTCCTAGTAAAAATTTATCAACAGACTGAATGAATAAATAGGACAACAAAAGACAAATTAATTTTCATGGAACTAAAAGAAAAAAAATTACACATTTTTATTTTTGAATGTTTAATATGAATAAAGTAATTTCGTATGTTTCGACGAAATTTAATAAAACAAAAACATTTTTATAATATTGAAAAGAAGAAATATAGTTATTAAAATTTTCATAGTTAAAAGAAATGTGCAATTCACATGGCGAATGAAAATATGAAACAAAAAAAGTTATTAAATTATTTATAAAGCATTCATTCATTACTTTTTTATATAATATATTGAAGTTTCCATAATTTGCATGGCCGTTAATGAATAAATCTAAAAAAATATGTGTACAGATTCAAAATTCCAAAATTGTATGCATCAATTAAAGTATTATTATTTTAAATTTGATATGACATTTTATATATCATATTTTTAGATAAATCACGTAATATAAATCCATCATACTGAATCTGCTTTTGACTAAAAATATTTTATTTTGACTTACTTAATTTGACATTTTATACTCAAACAAAATCAGATTTTAATGATTTATTTATGGACTCGTATTCATGAAATACATTTTTTAATTAAGAAAACAACTAAATGTTTAAAACTATAAAAATCCATATTTTTTTTTATATCATTTTTTCGAGTCATTACCAAAAATTAAAGAGAAAAATATTACTTTTTTCTTGAATATAACACAGGCAAAAATAAATCCTTATGCAAGGAAATGTTCGTATATAAAATAATTAGTTCATTGATTTTTTCATAACAGGATTTTTTATGTTGCATTTTACATTTATTCTTCTATTATCGGGTTTTATTAAAAATCTTGTTTTAATATATATTTATCTTGATTTCATAATAGCTTATTTCATCATTTTCACTTATTGTCGAAGTGATTATCTTTCGTTTCTGTTTCATTAGTCGTAAATGTTCATCGTTTACTTAAAACCCGTGTGGCGCTGTAAAATGAATAATAAATTTGGCATTTATTTTTATTGCATATTCTGTTTGTATGTATAAAGTACTTGTGCAGTTTATGCATTGAGCAAAACTAAAATTACATTATTATAAACTATTTATAAAATTTTTTTAATTCTATAATTTATATTGATTATTCTCTGTAATTATAAACATTTTTGCAAGAATAATTCATTAATATAAAGTTAATTATGTAATTAATATATTATTAAAAATGCATCTTTGTAATTTGGATAATAATTGTTTATATTAAAATGTTACTAACGAAGCTGAATTGAATCTTTTAACATATTTTCGATTTACTTTGTTTTTCGATTTTACATAATTTCGAAATATAATTAAATAATAATCATCGAAGGTATCAGAGCTTTGTTTCCGAGAATCTTAAAATTATGTGGTAACGATGGAACTAAACAATATTATACTGTGATTAAAGGCATTGAGTATAATTAATATAGCATGACAATATAAAATTATGTATTACTTTGTAACTCCAATTATGTAATAAATTGTTATTTTTCGAAGCTTACAAGCTTTTACAATTTTGTTTTTGATTAAAAATCAAGTATCAAAAAATATCCTTTCACATTTTACATGCATTATTTAAAGTTGAATGTAAATTTTAAACGTTTCTTAGAAACATATGCATATAGATTACAAAATAATGTAATACATTTTATAAGCACATTACAATTACTGTTCTCTAGAAGTATCACGTGCCACTTATCAATTTTATGGGTTTAGTTTTGAATTGGTTTTTTAAACTGTACAAAGTTAGTTTTAGATAAAGCTGTTGCTCCTATAATTTCTATCACGAATAGATAAACAAAAGTGCTTATACAAGCGGCTAAAATTACGACGCATGACACAAACAATTACATTTTTTATTATTATTATTATTTTTTAAACATAAAAATACTTAAATTAATATTTGTTTAAAAGAAACATACAACAAAATCAACCAAATTTTATTTTTTTAATTTTATTATACACATAAAACATGCAATACATGTTGGCAAGTTATTTTCCAAAAAGAAGCACTTAAGGTTGCTAAAAATACTTTGATTGCAAGTAATTTTTTATCTTAATACTTCTTTTCCGATACGATCGACTAAAGTATCGAACGTAAATCCGCATACAATGAACCCTTGTTGAATATATGTATATAAATGTTAATATTGGCAGCTATTTCCACCGAGTCATAACCATGCGGAAATTTTGAGTTTTCTTAAAAGGCCGTCAAACTTTACGATAAATGTTTATTTAGGGGATGATTTGTTTGATAATGAGAGGCGATAAATTTAACGCCACCTACATGCCCAAGGGCTCTCCATCGCATGACAACGCGTTCATATCCGACCGTGAAGGTTACTTTTCTATTTAAGTTTTGTCTGTAATCATAATAATCTTAAATAATGTTCATCTAATCGTTTTACATTTGCAATTAATTTATTGTCTTTTAATCGACTTCAACAGTTTCTTTAATTTTTAATTCTTCATTATAAAATTGCAAATAATTATACTAAATATGCTAATAATTATAATTAGCATATCTTATAACACTGCACAAACTTTTTTTCATAATATAATATCACAATCATGTTAAAAAGTAAACTTTAATTGGTCTATTAAATTATACTATCGACTTACGATATTATCGTTAAGTTCTTTTTAATGATAAACAGTCTGCAATAGTTGACGATAAAGTTGAAACATCGTTATCAACTGTTTATAGTTAATTAGCGAGCGATTCATTGTATAATTGGCGGCATGTAGCGATGGCAGTGAGAGATTGATACCGAAGGCTGCGATAGTGGGCTGGTATGTGGCGGAAGTTGTATGCAAGAATAACGTGGATAGCAAAAGCA
The DNA here is from genome assembly GCA_022817425.1 of Gryon sp. ZL-2020. Classification (NCBI taxonomy): domain Eukaryota; kingdom Metazoa; phylum Arthropoda; class Insecta; order Hymenoptera; family Scelionidae; genus Gryon; species Gryon sp. ZL-2020. The sequence continues at coordinate 7,462 of JABFPJ010002391.1, forward strand.
GATGAAATATGAAGCACACTGTCGAGCGTTTTGACATGACGCATAACGTTGGGCACAGTGTATACCCATGTATTCATAAATAACGTAAAAGCACGTCGAGAGAGAGTTTAGAAGTATGAACGAACAATAATGGGGTGTTACGCATGTGTTGTTTGGATGTTGCAGGTTCACTTAGGCGAAGGCATAGTGGTTTGCGAGGAACAGCTCAGGGCCGTCAAGTGGAGCGACTACAGAAAACTAACGAGGGGCTTAGCGGCTATACTGTTTAGTCCGACAGAATTGGCAACGTGTTCGGTCACAGGACAACGCTGGAGCAGGGCTGGCACCGCCACAGAAAGACCTGTTAAACCCGCTTTAGATCGTGCCAAGGTCCAAGCTATCATATGTAAGTCTTCAATCACTTTCTGACAATTCCTACGATTTATTGCTATTTAACTGTATGCGATACAATAAATTATACTATTCCATCTGAGTTATTACATATACATTCTTTTCATACCTCTCAGGTCAGTGGGACGAAAATGGCACTTTCTCTCCCGAGGGAGGCAAAGCGTTTTTATAATATAAATACATAAATGATAGATAGATTTTTTAATTAAAATTTAGTTCCTTTCTATCACTATAGTTACTTTCCATCCCTAGAGAAGAAAAGTGCCACTTTTATCTCACTTCTGAGGGAAGAATAGTATATTCCTCAACTAGGGAGAAAAGTTGCCGATTTTAGACGAGTGTGAGGGTTGATGTACGAGCCGAAGGCAAATGCAGAAATCTCACACGAGTCGAATCGGCAATTTCTCCCTAGTTGAGGACGATATTTTTTCTCACCAGTGCATCGGAAAGGTCTTTTCTTCCTCGAAAAATGGGATAAAAGTAGCACTTTCCCTCCAGAGGGATGAAAAGTAACTATAGTGATGGAAAGTGACTAGAGTGATGGAAAGTAACTAGTTAACAAAAATTTGTTTCACTTATTTAAGTTATACAAACTTTCCCTCCCGAGGGAGAGAAAGTGCCACTTTCGTCCCACTTTTGAGGGAAGAAAAGACGTGTGTTCGATACACTGGTCAGAAAGTTACTTTTCTGCCCTTGCAGAAAAATACTTTCCTGCCATTGGACGGAAAAGACCTCATTTCTGACACAAGAGCAAATAATGTCCGAGGGCGAAAAAGTACTCGGGTCAGAAATGAGGCATTTTTCGTCCAAGAGCAGAAAAGAGCACTTTTTTGACCCGAGAGCGGAAAAGTACTCTTTTCTTCCCGATCTTAGGTATGAAAAGCACTCTACGCACATCGGGACACAGCGCCCTTGGTACATAATGTACTATTTTTTAATAGTTCATTTGATACTGAAAACTAATGAAGTTTTCCCAATTATGACTTTGAATCATTGAAGCCAAAAATGATTTTTGTTCTCAATTATTATTATCTGAATTTGTATTATTTCCGATAATAGTTTTCACAATTATTGTTGTGTGCACTATTTTTCATCTGCCGTAAAAATGGAAGATAAACATTTTCCTTTCACTAGAAACATTACCATGTAAAATTAAATGGAGAAATAGAATGATATTAGTATTTTTCGAAAAAATAACAAGTTTAATTTGATTGTAAGATTGCAAAAACAAGAGAAGTGATAACTTTTTAGCTATTCAAAGTTATCCAAAACTTTATCTCCAGGTCATTATATTTTGTACAATAATGTTCAAATTATTCTGCTGTCATGGATGTCGAAGTATCAAATGATAAAAACTAAAGTCATAGAAAAAGTTTTAGATTATAATTGTAATTACGCGATTCAGATGGTATGTTTTGCGAGATAATATCGTGCGTTTTCATAACTTTTTACTGCAACATAAAATCGATATTTATTAAATTTATCGTTCTTTTGATATCAGATGAAATCTTCATCTGACGTGAAATAATGGAATCAATTTATTTTCGTATTTTCTGTTGGACAGTATTCAAAAATAGAATGTACACTTAAACTCAGTTAATAATATTAGATTTTGATCAGAATTACTTTTGTATAGGCATTGGTATCTCTTCATTCACTTGAATAACTTGTCTGTTTTCCATTTAAGTCTTTCTCTTCTGATTTCTTATGGGAAAATAATCATTTTTATGCATTAAGAGAAAAGCACCAAATAACAATAACATAATTCACATCGAAATAAATCAACATGAATTAATTATTAATATAACATACATTAATTAATGAACTTCAACCGAAAGTCAGTGAATTACTCGGTTATTTTCCATAATTCATCGTAAAAGCATTCAGTCAGTTTATTAATTAGAAATGACATTGATTCTTCGAAAATTAATTAATTGGTAATCACTTAATAATAGTCATAATTATAATCAAACTTTTTTTTTTATTTTGTTATTAAAAATATAAAGAAATGTCGAAAGGATCAAATTAATGCTATCATTCTCTGTGTTTTAGAAATCACATCAATGTCATTTTGATGACAAGAAAATCTACTAGTATTTTGTAAAGTTGACGTAATCTAAATTAAAAGATATGAGATATTCTTTGAAGAAATTGATTTTTGTCAAAAAGCTGACTCTTAAGATAATACGGCAAAATTTGTTGAAATAGAAATGTGGAAACTTAAAGCTTTCTATGTCATCAACAAAAGCAGATTATAAATTTCGGAAAGTTAACGAAAACATTAGAAAACTACATAAATAAATTGAGGTCATGTCAACTTCAGCTTCCTTTAACTTGTTTGGGCGTTTCAACTTATTTAGCATTACAACTTTGATATAATGCACCATATGCAAATACCTTCATTGTCATAAATACTCTCACCGCTCGAATTACTTTGACAAGTATTTAAGGTAATTCAATCGACTATATGTATAAAATGCTTTAATAATAATATATGGCATTACAAGCATTCTGGTCATAATGCAATATGTACTTTAGTATTGCACGATAAAATTACACGTACACAAAACAATCAGTTGGATTGCAACAGCTGTTTACCGAATTCCAATAAATTGCAGTTGAACTTAAAAATTATCACTGATGTGGCAAATGCAACCACACCTATTGACTATTTGTGTGCATTGTAATATCGCAGCTAAATCGACTGGAATTTCATTTAATCTAATGAAGATAATTATCAGTCACGAAGAGTGAGAAAGAGATAGATGATAAACTAAAAGTAATTTGATGTGAACATTTATTAAAAATAATAGTAATCTTGGGAAGTTGAGGAAAAAAGTATACATTTTTATACTTTACTGAAGTAAAATTAAATTAAATATTAAAGTAACGATTTTTGGATTATGATGTGAAGTTATTCCTGTTGAATGTAAATTGCCTAAAATAACATATAATCAAGAAAATAATTATTATTAATGAATAATATCAGTAACTAAATATATTCTGCAGATATCTAAATCAAATGCTAATTTTCTTATTGAATGTGTATTCATATTAGAATGGGATTAGACCAACGTATCCGACTGTTAATACAGGTACATATACTATATATGTATTTGATAAATAGCCGTTTAATTATTATTGACTTAATAGTTTATAACACACAAATAATTTAGATTTCAATTTACAATGATTATATTGTAATTATCCATATAATACGGTATTTCGGTTATATTTGTAATTACAAATTAAGCTGACAATTTCAGTTCAAAGTGTATTACATTTTTTAATTTTTAATTGTATATGTTTTTAAAGTTAATTTGTTATATGGTATTTTAAAATTATGACTATTTAATTTTGATCATAACTCTTTCATACATTTTTCAGTTTAATGAAAATTGTTTGGAATAAAATGTAATTTATGAACTGTAGTTTTTTTTTTATTCTCGTGTCAGAGAACAAAAAATATACTGACTTTTTAATATCTATTGTGTTGAGCGATCGCTTGCATTTCCAACACTTAGTCGGTTCATAGTTATTACAAATGATAGAGAAAAACGAATATGAAGTGAAATAACATAAACTATCACTGAAACAACTTTTACCGCGATTTATTCGTGTATTTGTTCTGTGATCCTATTCTTGCAAAAAAATATTTGCCCACATGTTATTTACAATACAAAAATGAAAATGAGAAATAAATAATAATTCTTTCGCGTATTTTGAAAAAAATGCTCGCTCACATTAAATAACGAATGTTTGCTTTGATTTATGATCCTTATTTTATGTGAATATTTTTTTATTACAATACTTTTATCAGCGATTATTTATAAATGTACACAAAACAACAATTATAAATTTATTTCATTTATTTCTATTAAACAAATAATATATTTAATTAATCTGTAACAAAGTTTATATAAATGTACTAAGTAAGACACAACTTTTGTAAGTACTTTAGAAACAATTGGGCAAAAAAATGCGATTTCTGAAAGATATCAGCAGATTTTTGGTCTAAAATAAGCTAAGTTGCACTTTTTTATCCAGCGTCCTCATGAGGGCTCTAGTCAATTCAGACGAGAGTCCCTTTTTTATCTCTATCTCAAGAAAAATTGTTGGAAATCATTTTTTGCTGATAACATGTTAAAGGTATTAGTCATTTGTGAAGATAATAAACAAATCTTCGAAAAAATGCATCATTTAAAAATGTATGAAGAATAATTTAATTTATTTAAAATTGATTTATTTATTAAACAAACAAAAACTTTAATAACTTGATACAATAATATTAAATTTATTAAGTTATTTATCGTACACATTATCTAAATTTCCAGCTACTGAATTCTGTGTATTACTACGTCATGATTTTTCCGACATAACAATTTTCAGATGAGGAAAAAAAAGAAAAAAAAACATTGACTCAGGTGCTATATATTATCTCGCATCGCTTTGGCTTTCCGATAATGAATAAATAATGAAAAGCTATAGAAGTCGGGTGGCGTAACGTTTCAGCCACAACAAGACTGTACTTTAATATATTTTATTTTGCGATCAGAAGACGCAGTTATCTATCTTATAATTTATGACAAAACTTTGAGTGTAAAATATTTGTATCATTTTGATCAAATATATAGATATAGACCAAGTACAGTATAACAAAAAAAGTCATTTGTCAAGGAATTTTAACAAGGTACAAAAAATATTGAAAGTAACATTGATAGTTTTTTGCAAATAATGAATCGAAAATAATAATGACAACTTGTTATTTTGCATCATGCATATAAGACAAATTACATAAAGAACTACTGAATTTACTAGTAAAAAGTATTTTTTACTAGTATTGGATTTTGCAAATATTCTGTCTGAAGTGACATAAAATATATTGAAAGAGACAAGATCGGGTTTACTATATAATTTAATATGTAATTGAATATATAAATTTCAATATTGCGTCTTCTGTTTGGTATTAATAACATTCCATTCATTTTATTCAGCAGAACAATGTTAAGTTATACTGAATGTTCACTCTCGTATTCTTCTTCGTTGAGGGGAAATTCTTCAATGCATTTCTGGATGCATTGTTTCTGCTAATATCTTGATGAGAAAATTCCTCTAATCAAGTAAAAATCCTAAAGTGAGGACATTTGATTGTGGTATATTATGACAAGCAGCGTTCCATTGCTGATTGAGGCCACTTGAAATAAAAGTACACTTCAAGTACTTATGTACTTTTGATAACAACATTGTATGTTACAAATATTTTTATCAAATTTTTCATTGTTTTTTTTTACATATTTCATTTCATATAAAATATTGAGTTAGTTTTTAAAATATTAACAATTTTTTATAACATCCATCAGTTAAACATAACATTTTTATTTGGTTTTCTTTGTATTTTATTTGCTTGTTTTTTTCACTTTTTTCAAACATTTAACATTCATCTTTTAAATATTACAGTTTACTTATATATTAATAAAATTGAGTTAAAAATGCAATATTTTATTTTTATCACCGGCAAAATTCTTTTTTGATTTCAGTTTAATACACACAATAATATTTTATTGAAAAATAAATTGTCATAATTTTATCACTTGATTTTCGTCGGACTAAAATTCGAAATGAAAGTTTATATAATATAGTTTTACGCGTCACGCATACTGCCACTTAATAGACACGTTAAATAAAACTCTCATTTTTTACACATGACGAGTTTAGGGTAATCTCATCTTCGAGTTCGTGCAAGTGGAAAACGTATTAGCAAAAGCAAAACAAAAGAAGTTTCTTGATTTATGTTGTACGTTGAAAGGTTCATAAGGTTGTGTTTGAACTCCTTGCTGATGCAGGAGAATTTTGCAGCAAAGATATTAAGACTTTGGATGAAATTTAAATTGAGGTGCAAGGTTAAATCTCGTTTGCAAAAAAAAGAAAAATATAAAAGATAAGTATTTTCGAGCTCACTCGAAAATATGAATTTATCGATCTCGTTTCAATAACTTTGTTTTGCCATGGCATTCCATGTTTCGACGCTTTAAATATTTACTGCACGGATCAAGCATTCACTTTAGTCAAATCGAATAACAGTTAAATATGCCATTTCATTGTCACATGCATTTTTATCTTATTTTGCCTCTTTCATCAATTTTTATCACTGATGTTATTTCGAATTTGTTGTTTGAACAATAAAAATTAATTTTTTCGTTTACTTTTTCGAAAAAGACATTTTTCAGTGTTTTTCCAATTTTCTGATAACTTAATTTCTCGGAACAATGGAGTTACATTTTCAAACAGAAATTGATTAGTAAATAATTTGTAAAATTCATTAATATTTTAAGTATAACTAATAGTATGTTTAAGTTATATCAATAAAGTAAATTTTATAATAATATACTAAACACAAAATACTTTAACTAAAAAATTACTTATTCTCTTTTAAAATGATTTAACTTATCTCTAAGACTTATTCTAGGTCATACAAATAGAGTACCGTTTAAGATAATTGATTTACGATATAGCGTGAAATTATTCGTATACTATTAAACGACTTGATCAATCTAAGCAACTTTATTGAGACTTAACTAGTTAATTATCTCAATTTAAAGTTTATTACCAGCAGTAAAATGCAGTTGAAATGATTTTAAAGTACCAAAAACATAAACTACGTATGATAACAAAATAAACACATCAAGCGCTTTTACAAGTGTGAGAGGTTGTTTTTTGAAGTTGCTATTGACTTTGTACAAAGTTAAGCAAGAGAGTAGAGAAAAAAAGTTGATACTGAAAGTAGAGCTTCGAAAAAAGTATCCAAATTTGTGACGACAGTTCGAAGGACATTTGCTGCATACTAAGTGATTCGTCGAATGAATCGTAGTTGTGTATAATTGAAATGAAAAATTGAATTGAAAACAGTTGGAAGCTCGTTAGTGAGATTTTATGAAATCAGCCAGAACCGCGACTGTGGACCTATGTTCGCATTAAAGCCGCATCATTTCAATCGATCTTGAATCTCCACGACTATGCCGATCAATTCGATATTTCATCAAACTGAAACTTTCGTGCTGCAGAAAGCTTCGAGAATAAAAGCGAGAAGAGAAAAAAAATCGCACCGACTGAGCGAGAAAGATCAAATAACAATACGCTCATTCCATGCGACGTTTTTAAGCTCAGACAGATTTTATCATTCAATTAACTTGCGTCCACTCACGTTCAGTCCAAAAAATCTCGCCAATCTACTTTAATTGATTGCTTTTTGGTGTACACTTCCAAGTATAATGGAACATCTTCGAGCTGTTGATATTTTACATAACTTTCCCCCCTTCCCTGTTCGTTTTTGTCATTTTCAGATGCCTATTATTTTAGATGTCATTTTGACGTTTTCGTCTTTTAGTCTTGGAAAGTTGGAAGTTTTTTTCTTAATTCATTTCACTTTATTCAATATGCAATTTTACATTTATAAAGTTAAAAATTTTCCAGTTTTTATAATGCCTTTAGATTTGCGCTCGTGAAAGGAATTAATTGAACAATCACATTTGCATTTTTTTTCGTCAAAAGTAAAAGGAAAGTTAATGAATTGTAGTTTATTACTTTCTGTACAAACAAAATTATTATAAAATACAAAAAAAAGTTAACAAAACTTAGCATATTTATCTTGAACGAGAGTTTTGAAAGGCTCTCTCTCTCTCTCTCTCTTAAGAATCCCTCTTAAAATTTGTTCATTCTAAGTCTGGCAACCTGCGTGAACTTGTAATATAATTTTGCTTCAGCGTAGTTTACTATAAAAGCTGAGAATCTAATGAATGGCAACAGTTTTATAATATTACAGCTAACTTTTATCATAAGTTTTTATAAGTTAATGCATTTTTGTTATTGCTAAATAATTTTTTCTTTTTCCTTGACAGTTAATTTAAAACGTAAAAAATTGTTAAATAGTCTACAAAACTTACGATATTTCAATATAATATATTTCAGGCAAATGACAATTTCATAAATTAACCTTTCGATCGATTATAGAAATGTAATCAGCAATAATGCACAAAAATGCAAGCAATTTTTGTCGCGTAATTAATTCATATATTCGACATTTTGATAATTGTTTTTAATTATTAATTAAATGAACAAACAGTCTAAAGTTCTTAGTTTATAAATCATCTTTTCAAAAATGAGACATATGTTCATCATTCATAAATCAATAGAATTGAAAGAGAAGCTTCAGTGATTTTATCTGCGAGATCAAATTAATTTTCATGGATGGAATAGTATAAAATGAAACGTTTGCAATATTATCAAAAAAAATGATTTTATTTTTGAACATTTTAGCGTACGTGACTTCGAGGTTCCCTTCAGTGGACGTGAGCAGCGTCAAACAAGTATTGGCTTACAAATGTAAAGAAAATTCCACAGCCTTGAAGATGAAGTCTATTCGATACATCTGGTATGTAGCGGTATTGAATATTTGCATGACAATACATTTTGATATACTTCAGACGCAGTCTCCTTTTTTCAAAATGTACTTTCTGCATTTTTGATTTTATGCACTGTCATCATATATTCTTCAAATCGATAATAAATAACTCGATTTCGCGCTCAACATTGAACGTGTTTTCTTATGAACAACCATTTGAAAAATGAGATCAAAATTTTCGAAAATATCTTATACATAAGGAATTTGTATGTCAGAGTTAAATCTGAATGAATACGGGGGGTTTCCTGTTTGAATTTCGAGTTATTATATGAAGACCTTTAAAGACATTTCTTTAGTAAAAAAGGTAAGAAAAAGAAGGCAGAAAAATAATCCGATTTTTCTCTGTTTTGATATTTTTTGTATAAAATATTTTTAATAATATCAAAGTAAACGTAATACAATATTTTTGTTTGTGTTTTATAAAATATTTTTAATAAGAAAGGTATTTTCTATAAATAAGAAGAATAAGAAATAAAAATACGAATATTTGATAAAATTTCACTGATTTAAGTATTCCAATAATTCAATCAAATGACAAAGATGCAATATTAATATTGATTTACTCAATAAATAATTAAGTGAAGGTTAATTATTCATTATAAAATAATTACCATGAAAACGGTTCAAATGTTGCATCGCCTTTGAAGCAATTTTTATACCAATTGGCGGGAAAAAATCATTATAAGCATCGACACAGAGTTGATTTAACTTAACAAACTTCGTCGACCGGTTCAAAGTTCGCCCAAGCGAATTGTACTTGATCCTCTTTTGATTCGTTTTCAATTCAATTAGATATGTTTTTGAGACGAAAGTTTTACTTTACTTGTATCTATGTGGTTTGTTTTTTACCATCCCTTTTTTTTTTTTTTTTTTTTTTTTTTTGTAAAATCATATACTTTTTATCTGTAATACAAAATGGCGATGTTCACTACAAAAATAAGTGTCTCATTTTCAGCCATTTTTAATGATTAAAACACCAAAAATATCTCAATTATTCAATTTTACATTTGCTTTTGTAGTGTTAGTGCAAACAAATATCGTATGTTAATTTTGTTCTAATTTTTCTTAGCGCATTTGAAAGTTAATTCTAAAATTCGATGAATATGATCTAGTGTGCTTTCGAGTCTTCATTGGTCTCAAATTCGCCTTTGTGTAACGTCCTTATTATTAAGCAGAAGCAGAATATTAAGAGATTCGAAGACCTGAGCTTGAAAACGAGCCGCATTAATAGCATTAAATTACCGCTACAAGAACAATGTATGCTTCTACTTGCTCCTTGCAATGTCGAAGCTAACTAACAAAGTACTTCAAAGGATGTTATTCAATAAGAATAGTTTGTTATTTTAATAGCTTTATTGCAAGTGTCTGCAAATTTCTTATCGTACCATTCTACTAGTCGCATTTCCCTTCACATTCTACTTTCACAATTACGAATTTAATGTAATATAGTCCGTTTTTACTTAACGAAATTATATTTATGAATAATAAATGACTATTGTTCCATTGATGTTTCATTTATGAATTTTGTTAAATCTATTTCGCAATTGAAAAGCTCACAAACAATTTACGAAAAATAATATTTGAATAATCACAACATTTTTTCATGTATTTTTTATTTTTAATTAATTTTTATTTTTAGTTAATTAATTATAAATTTGAAATCATTTTTTAAATATTAATGATGAATAAAATTGAAATAATTGTGCTCTTATGCTCTTTTAATAAATGTAAATCAAACAAATTTGCTCTATTTTTTTTTCATAAACGTATTTGGAATGTTTGCTTTTTTCTCATGTTTCCGCATATTATATTTTTTAATGGATAAAGTGGAATAAAAAAATTTAATTTCCGTTTTTGATATTCATAATTTTATTTTATCTACACACACATTTTCACATTTTACCCCGACAAGAAACATTGAATTTTACAATCACATTTCTTTGAAACTCTGATTCAAATATCCAAAAGATGTACAACTTCGGAATGCTTTTATTATGTCATTTTATGTATTTTAAGTTGTCTTTCTTATATTTGCTTTGTAAATGTTAACGTGCAATGAAGCGAACATTTTGAGAACAAATATTATACTAAGGCATCACATTGTTAAAGTCAATCATTTTTTCTTCTTATTTTTTGTTAAATTTTTTATTAATTTGATTACCTTTTAATTATTATTAAATTTTAATTTAAACCTCATTAATATTCGGAAATCAAATCATAAAATATAGATAACAAGTACACCAGCATGTAAATAAAATTACATATTACTATAATGATCATCATAATCCATAATAATTAATTGAAAATATTGACAAAGCCATCGAAAAATTTTAAACAGTATTTACATGTTCCTTTAATGAGCAAAATTAGAGCTAAAAGTGTTATGACAGAGATAAAAGAAACTGAACATTCACACAGTATGTTTATAACACATTTTACTATAAAACAACAATATCCGTGGATAATATAACGCATACTAATATAAGAAAATGTATAATAATAATATCATAAAAAAAGTTTCAATTGTAACTTCAGAATACTACTAAAATAAAAATTTAATTTTAAAAAATGGAACAATCAATAAACATATTTGAAATTGGCTTCAAAATATTAAAGTATTAAAGCTTTTCAATAAACATAAATTTATTCTAGATTTAAAATGTTGATATATAACAAAATTATAGAAAAATATTTTCGAAGAGAATTTTCGACGAGATATAAAATATTTATTGAATTACGTTGAGAAAGTGTTGAATAATAAAATGGAACAAAATTATGTGTCTTCATTAGTTTGACTAATTGACGAGAAAAAGTGATCTAAAATAAGAGAATATAGTTTTCTTCGTAAACACATTAGACGATAAAATTAATGTAATTTATTTATTTTAAGCTGACTCGTCTTGCTTAATCAAATTCGCGTGTTTTACAATTGTGTAATGCTGACATGCAAAACGAATCAATCTTCAAACGTGTCACACACACACATACAAAGGAGGATAATTTTGCTTCAACATTCAATTTATAACGATAAAAAGCCATTTAGAAGAGCTCGAGGGGAAGGAAAATAAGAGACGAAGGCATTAGTACGAAATGCGATATTTTCGTAATTCACAACATTTGTATATCAGTTTATATATATATTAACTGGAAACATATATAAAAATAACAATAATAATATAAATATAGTATAATAATAAAATTTTATATTTTTATTATTATAATAAATAAAATAATAAAAATATAAAATTTAATTTTATACTCTCTAAATTTTAAAAAGTGAAAATTTCACTTATTTGCTGAGTGAAACATTTTTTCACTTCAAAAAAGTCAAAATTTGCACTTCTTCGTAAGTGAAAAAATTTTTTACTTCCAAAAAAGTTAAACATTTTACTTATTTATAGGTGAAAGAAAATTCACTTTTCCAAAAAGTGGAAAACTACTTTTTCATAAGTGAAGAAAATTTGACACTTTGAAAAAAGTCAAAAATTGTACTTTTTCATAAGTCAAATGAATTATTGACAAGC
>JABFPJ010002392.1:0-19825 GCA_022817425.1 Gryon sp. ZL-2020
CTGACAACCCCCTGACAACTTTGAAATTTCGCAAGAAAGCATAACAAATCCTTCTTACTTTTCAAAGTGAGAAGTACATTGACAGTTACTCAGATTTATTAACAAAGGAAGGGAATTGTTCATTCGAGGTAATTTGAGTGGAATTGATTCATTTGTACTGCAATTTCTACGTCGCTTGTTTCTGCGCTGCTATTTTTTGAGCTAGAAGCTTTTTTGAAGTAGGATCTGGTGCTGGACCTCAGATTTGCTGATGCAAAATTATCATTTTTCAATGACATTGCGTTGGATATAAGAATGCTTTTTTTTATTAGTGGTTGAATCCTTAATGTTTTTTTCCGCAACAGTACTTGAGTTTTATCGACTTAATTTATTATAATAATCGACGAACATCGACTGTCGCAGATGTTCGTCTAAGCGCGTGCCCAGTGTACTGTGTAGCATCAGGTAATCCCAAATAGTCTGCAATAGCTGTCGGTACCTCTTTAAATTTATATGTAACCACGACTTGCACAGTACATTTCCCTAATTTAAACAATAAAGTTTTCTTAATAAATATTTTTTTTTCTGGATAACATTGAAAATGAAAACAGAAAATGAAGTGAAAAATAGACTGATATTTTATAATAAATAATAAATGTACATAAGAAAACAATTAAGATTATGTTTTACCGTTTTAGCAGTTAAAGAAAAATATACCCTGTTTACATACGAACGAAGGTGGGCATGTACGCACTTTTCTCCAAGGTTTGAAAAGTGCGTTTTTCATGGCTGAGTAACAAAAATATTATTTTGTATAATTCACGGCATTTGTTATAAGTAGTTACTTAATTTATCGTTGAAAAATAGTAGTTATTATTATCTTTATAATAAAATGTGTTTTTTATTATATTTAAATTTTCTTTTAAATTTTGTGATTTTTGCAAATTTTAACAGATTTTCCATTTATATATATTTAAAATGTATTTACATTAATTTTTAAATGTGAATAAAGTTATACCTAATCTTATTTAATAAATATATTTGAGCCGGAGCATTTTCCAAGAAATTCTTCATTTCAGCAACCGATAATACCTTGGATTGTTTGCTTTTAAAACCTATTCCTTTGTTCTTCAAATACTGATATAATTTCTTGTAAGACGAGATATCAATATTTTGATTTATATCAATTGTCGTCTTTATCATTGAATATACTGACCACAATGTTGTCGGTGCGTATTTCTCACTTAATTCTTGGAATTACACTAAAAGAATTGCTTCGAAAACTTTGTTTTCACGTTTTTCGCTTACGTTCATTACATAACATGGTTGCACTCTTTCTGGTATTTATGACGAGATTTCTTTGGCAATTTTTCGACAATAGCATCATCAGCTGCTTGTTGTATATCAATAGGCAGATCAGAAAAATCATCTTCAATAAAAAGCACATTTCGTTTGACGCCATTTGATGGATACGAGAAAAGAGAAGACGCGCAACGGACGTCGTGATGCACGAGGAAGAACTGGCACTCACGGTCGTATACACAGGTCTGCACACATTCTTGAAAAAAGTGACTCCAGAAATGAAGCTGTTTAGTTGCGTTATTGGCCGCATGGTGCATGTGTCGCAAGGAGTTTATCGCAAACTGTTTGTTTACCTTTTTAAATTTAACAATGTCACATGGTTAATTTTTTAACAAAAGAATAATTTTTTAAAAAAGAATGTTTTTATTAAAAGTATAAAAATAAAAAGTATTTCATCTGCAATTTATTGTAACAACATATTGAGGTTATGTTTAAAAAAACATAATTATGTGAAGAACTCCTCTTTATTCTTACGCCATCTGGTGAAATTAGTACTTTTCTATTTCAAAAGTGGTGCCATTTTTATCCTATGGATAGTATGGGAAGTGTGCAGACCTGTCTATACGACCGTGCTTGCACTATATATGCATGGCAGCACTGACTGAGTAATCGCTTTGAAAAATAAAAAACAATAAAAAAAATATCGATCATTCGCTATCGACTAATGAGAGTACAGAAAACCAACGAGAGTGCAGGATAGTATATTACAACTTACGAGTCTGGGAAAGGACTACTTTTCTGCCAAGTAACGTACGATATCTTTTGTAACGAGGACGGAAAAACGCTGCTTTCCGGACGCAAACCAGTCGGGCAATCGATCACTTTCGTTACTGTTTTGCGTCTGGAAAGTAGCTGTTTTCGCGATCGAGTTACAAAAATAAATTTTTAGCACTCGTGCCAACTTCATATCGTACAAAAAACGTCTTTTCGGTACTCTATGAAGTTAGCACTTGTACCTAAAAACGTCGATTGCAACACGTGGCCCGACGGTCATTAGTGCTAAAGTATGTTATTTCAGTACTCTCAGCAGTACAGAAAAATGAGTTCCGGTACTCTGGTGAACTTTTATATATCATACTGAAATAAGTCATATTCCACACTGATAACAGCTTAAAAAAGATGGGTGTTCTTGCACGGGTCTCAAAACATTAATATAATCAATTATATTTCAATTAAACTTGAACATGAAATCCATTTGAATGAATACAAATATAGTAATCTTACAATTTGTTATCAATTAATATTATCGATACGTTTATTACAATATTTTGTAATATTTGAAAATCGTTTATTAAAATAATTGCTAAAATATTATCTTGATTTTTATTTAAAATTCAAATTCTATGAAATCATATTATGAAACTGTGTAAATACAGATTAATTATAAGAAAAATCAACAGTTCCATTTCTAACAGTTATCGAAGTTTTATTCCGTTTTTAGGCTCCGTGTAAGAACGAAGAGGTTAAATAAATAAAAAAAGAGGCTGAAAAAGTTACAAGAATTTGATACTGAAATGACTGCAAAGAGGTTGAAAGAAGGTTTATATAAATTAAAAATCATTGATTTTAATTAAATTTAAGAACTGATATAAGAAAAATCATTGAAACAACTTTTTAGAGATAAAAAATTGTCTGAAAATTATATGAAAAATGTAACACTAAATAGTTCTTAAAATGCCACATTATGACACAAACACATGATAAATTGCATGTCATTATTCGAATGTACTATATAACGTGACGAAAAATAATTTCGTCGACGTGGATACATTGCACGCAGTACCATTACTCATGAAATAAGCGACGAGGCAAGCCGCGTCTCTAGTTCTCGGACTTAATTGAAGAAAACATTATAATGCACTTGAACGTTAATCCGCGATTCACGACAACTCGCATTTGAAACAATGGCAATGTTTCATTATTACGTCAACAGAAAGAATTTCATTAACGTCAATAAAAAGACCCAAAGTAAGAAAGAGGTCATTTCTTTCGTCTCATTTATGCATTCTTACTTTCAAGAAAATTATTGTCCTGACAACTTTCTTAAATGAAGTTACTTTAGCGGCATGCAATTGGCGTAAGTTGATTTATCAACCATTCTATTTCATTCAACGCCTCAAGAGAGTCAATAAATAAAGATACACCTAATTCCATTTTCTTTTTTATACAAACAGTAGAATAAATAATAGGTTTTTCAATTTTTTTATTTTATTATTTAAATGCAACATTTTCTTGTTTTTAGTTGACACTTGAATCAGCCCTTTCCGATTAAATACAAAATGTAATTTTCGAACACCTTTAATGGGCAAAAGTATAATATTAATCACTAAATATTGCATATACTAAAACTTCCTTGTACCAATCTTGGTCCAATGCATTACTGCTGGTAATGAATATTTAATTTATTAATAAATTCTGTATACACTGGAGTTATCATGTGCCAACAATTCGCCAATTTTTGTTCCTGAACAGGAACAAGACCGACTACGACCGTTGGCAGTTTGCAACTTTTGCAAATGTGCCCAGTTCGGCTCATTTGTAAATGCTGGCCAATATCAGATTTTTCTATTGGGGACTGTATTACCATATATTATTCGTATTTATATAAATAAACTAAATATTACTAATAGCATTAAAATTTGGATACCACAAACAAATTATTTGGTACATATATGACCAACTAAATTTTTAATTAGCACAAAAACCAAATTCAGTTACTTTTATTTGCTTAAGCCAACTAAAAATACTATTTACAAAATATTTTGTTTCTGCCAACAAAAATTATTTATTGCTTTTTTTACAGACAAAAATATCTTTCAAATTGGTAATTTTAACTTATTTTTCGTCAAATTTTTTTCAGTTTTCCTTTATAATAATATTTCATACTATTATTTCTTTGTATTACTGAAATTGAACAAACTTTCATTGGCAAGAATTGATCTCTTCTTTTCAAGGGGTTAGTCTGTTATCTTCCACATTAAGCAAAGATACCATTTGAAAGGAAATGTGTACTGATAAACACACATTTATACCATTTTATTTAATCATAATAGAATATCAAGAGACACGGTAGTGTCTCTGGCCAAGTACAAAAAAAAACTTTTGTTTCGCCAGGACTGCCGTGTCTTCTTTCAGAAACAAACAAATCCCGGTTCTTGAAATTAAAAAACAGTCATAAATAAAATAAATAATTTTATTTATTCAGTAATTATTACTAAAATTATATTAGTTACTTAGAAACAATTAATATATCATTAATTATAAACAAGTATGAATTGTTATTATAATAACTACATAAACAAAAATTACTTTTAATATAGAACAGAGATGTAGAAAAAAATATAATTTTAATTTTGAAAACCAAAATTATTATAGTAAGCGTGACAACCCCAGTGATATGGGTGGGGCGTTTTTGGGGAAGTTAACAACACTGTAAAGTGTTGAAATAAATTGTAATATTGAAATAAAGAGATCAAGATATAATAGACAATAACCAGTGTTTTATTAATGAACCAGTGAACAATCATAAATAAAGTATACTATATTATGTATGTAATTGAAGTTTTTAACGTTAAAATAACGAATTTTCACAAATTTTGAAAATCATTTAAAAATTCATAAAAAGTGTTAGAAATGTATAAAATAATAATATAACCTATGAAAACGATGACTTTCAAAAATAGAATCTCATGAACAACAAAAAATCCGATTCTTACATAAAATAAACGTCCCTTGAACGTCTTCCGCAATTTTAAAATCTTAAAGTTTTAGTGGCTTGTGTAACAAACAGTACTCTACCTTCTCGCAAAATATTTTGATTTTAGAAGTGCAGAAAGACGTTCAACGGTCGTTTAATTAAGGTGCAAATCCGATGTTCGTCTAGTTTTTCTTTATTATTAAATTTTAAAAATTTCATGATTTTAAAATTGCCGAAGACGTTCAACGGACGTTTAATTTAGGTCCAAATCGGATTGTTCAAAAAATTCATTCAAAGAAATGCATTCAATAGAAGAAATAAAATTATGCAGAATAGAAATATGAATACATGATTGATTGAAAAATAACCCGTAAACGCAAAATATAGCATTACTGATTATTTTTATAAATACATTTATTTTGTTGACATTTTTTGTCTCATTTATTTTGTGAATAAATTCATTGTCATATTACTTAATTAAGAAATTACACTACAAAAACAAGTGTCTTATCTTAAGACTTTTGTGATGATTGAGACACCAAAAATGTTTTATTTATTCATTTTTAAGACGTTTTTAGCGTCTCAATCATAAAAAATGTCTCAAAATGAGACACTTCTTTTTATTTTGTTATGACAAGATTTAGATAATAAACATTTCTTATAATTACCACTGATGTAAAATTGTTAATACCAAAAATTTTATTTCAGGTTGTTCCTGCAACGTGTTCAGCAGTTTGTATAGCCCACAAGGTGGATCATTTATGTCACCGGACTTCCCGAAACAATATCCTCCTAACATCGATTGTCTTCTGTATACGTTTTTGGGTAAACCCAACGAAATCGTGAAAATTACTTTCGATCATTTTGACGTTAGAAATCGTCGAAACTCGTCCAAGTAAGTAAAAAGCAAATTTTTCTCTGGTAGTACTAAATATGATCATTTGACATGGGTTGATCAAATAATCATCTGACAAACAAAATCTAGCCGTACAGCACGAAATAATAATCAATAATTATAATTATTAATTTATCTAATCCCTTTATTAAATAGCGTGTGCAACACTTGAAGTTGGCTTTCATTGATATCTCAATTGTTGTCCATTCCGGGGCTTTTAACTGGTTGTTACATTAAAATTAAATAAAAAGCTTATATAAATATTGAAATCTGCAAATGTTAAATGAAGATTGTCAACATTTGTTAAACGTATATATTACGAGTTATGTATTAATTCATTTGAAATAATATAAAGTTAAAGTTAGTTTACCATTTATTCAGAGTTGATGATGAACCTCACATTGATTGTGAAATCGTCAATTAACTTCGAAAAGTGAATATTTATTTATTCAAATTTAGAGAGGAATCTTTTAAATATGTTTGATTTACTTTATTTTAAGGGGGAATATACCTTTGATGGGTCGGAAAAATCGTTTTTTTTACATTTTCGTAAACTATAACATCTCAAAATTCATCTGTAAAAATTTCAGTTCGAAATTCGAATTAGTTGATGAATTATAATTAAAAATGTAACGGCGTGTCGTGGGCGCCGAGCCATGTGTACCGAATCTTTAATCGCGTTTTTCCGATTTCATATTTTCAGAAGCGGTTTTCAACTTTTCTCTGGATCAGCTAAACCGATTCTTCTGAAATTTGCAGGACATCTTCAGGACACTCATACGCACTTAGCTACGAGGCGATATGTTTCATTTTATTATTTAATTTATTATAAAATAATTCATTGTTATAAACAAATTTGTACTCAAAATTTTCTCGAAAAAAATGACTTTTAATAGTTAGTAGCACCATTTTGTTATTTTAACTCGAAAAATTGCCTTCGTAGCTAAGGGCCTCTATCCTTATGCTACCTAACGCACGTGGAAATTTTCATTTTGCAACAAAATTACATGAAAAATCGTGACAACCGAGGAGCCGTTCAAAAAATTTTTTTTTCGAAGACGTTATTAACAAGTAATTGTTAATAACATTTTTTATGTCTTAATATTCTGAAATATTCTCTGCTTGTTGCTGAATGCAACGCACATTTTGTTAATAACAATTGTTTAATATAACTTGCAGGATTACGAATTGAATTTAGGTGAAAATTTCACCTTTTCAAAGGTATATTCCCTCTTAATTCGGAAAAAGATAATATTCATATTTACATTCAAAAACATAAAAGTGGCACGCGAAGCGCGCTTTTTGATGCAGTTCTTTTTTAAATGTTAAAAAAATTTATATAGGCTGCGTTATAAAAACGCAACAACTGAAACACCCTAGAAACATAGAAAAACTAACAAAGCTAAACCATGAATGATAATAACACTTTATTGTAGTTTTTATCACAACTCAATAAAGAATAACTAATAACGAAACAATTACAAATTAATTGGTAAACTAGTTTTACATAATTTTTGCAAAAATTCTATTCGCGAAATTTGTTTATTTTTATAATCTGTTCGTTATTTGTAAATATAATTTTTTTTATCGTAATATTTTTATTTGCTTTTCGTCTTTTCATCGTGCTTTATAATTTTATCAAGAGACACGGCAGTGTTTCTGGACAAGTAAAAAAAACTTGTTTTTTTTGCTGCCAGGCCTACCGTGTCTCTTTTCAGAAACAAACAAATCCCAGTTTTTGACATTAAAAAACTAATAAATAATTGAAAGTTTGTTGTTTATTTTGTGTCATTGTATAGCCTCCATGGAGTAGATGAGAATCAAATTTTTTTTTGGTTCATTATTCGCTGAGATGTGGAGGCTCAAAAATCGACGCTTATTTGGCAAACGTCGTTTTCTTCTTCTTCTTATTTTTCTTCAGCCTAAGCTCGAATCAATGTATCATAATAATTATTTAGACACCATAAGAGCTTATCCATGAGCCTCTTTTGGCATAGTTATGGCCAAGAACATACTGCTTGTAAAAACGACAGCGCAAAGAATAATTTCATCATTCATTCCAATCACCTTCAGATGTATTTTATTGGTACAGTTTTGCCAAACCTAATTCATAACACTTGTATTAGTATTAACTAAACTTGCACAATTTATAACTGTGCACATTATTTCTAAATTATTGCAAATAATAGCAAATAGCAAATAATAGTCGTTGCTTGTACAATGTCCAGTTTGGTCAATGGTTTAAGCGATATTAATTTCAAATATTCAAATTAAAAGTAAAATTAAAAGAAATGTTAGTTGTCATAACAAGTTTTTGGTGCAATTTTATACAATATTTTGGTACGGTTTCATAGCATATTTTGGTGCGGTTTTGTAGCACTTATTTATTGCATTTTTATACTGTAATTGAGGTACTTGGTGCGGTTTCGTCATCCACCAAAAGTATATTAGCTTTGGCACAAAGTTTAACTTAATGTATTACAATTTTAATTATTATAATAAAACTTTAGAATAATTATAACAATTATTTGTGTATTAAGGTTCGATTGTTCCCTCGTAACATTCTTTTCACACGATTCACAAGATTCTACTTTATATAAATCTTGAGAAAAATCTCGAGTATAATTTAAAACGTAAGATAAATGTGTTTCCTTCGAATTTTCTTTAATTCAATTTTTAAATGTTTAATTAAGAAACTGCTTTGCTGAAGAATAATAAATGACACCAATTTATTCAGTTTAAATAAAATTTCAGTTCAATCTCTGAGACTTTTATTTTAATACTATAAAACTAAAAGAACAATAAACTTAATTTGAATTGAACTTCATAAAAACGAAACGAAATAAAACTTTTTCCAAAGCAATTGAATTTTTTCTCGAAGGAAGAAAGAAATGCACGCGAAAGGGTGGAACATTACAATAGCAGTTAAATGATATCGAGTTAAACGAACCCGGCAGGCTAGAGATCTCGTAATGCAGCTACAGCGCGACCGCAAAATGCGTTGTTGCGTCTACGAATCGAGAGCATGGTTTGTCCTAGAACTGCTTTAACTTAAACAAAAGCTTAATTTACGAAAGAACTGCTTGCAATTGTTACATAATACTACGCCAGCAAACATTTTTGAGATTGATATAACCTCACATGTTGGTATCATATGTAAGTAGAACTTAACGCATCCAGTATAATTTTAGAGGGTCTGTTACAAATATTTTTAACGATTATTTTTTGAACTTCCCTGTCTGTGAGAGCATCATGCGTATGGTTGCCTTTGACTAGCGTGATTTGCAAATTGTTTATATATAATGAAGCCGACCACTTGTCAGAAGAACATCGCCAATAAATTTCGCCATTTTTTAATATTTTTCCCTTACGAAATTTAAAATTGTCGTGTATAACGCATTCTTTTCCCTTATTCGTTACAGCAAAAATTAATTCCATCTTGTGAATATGTAACACGACAATCTGCCAAATAAAACTAAACGAATAAAGATTTGAAAATGCGAAGAACCATTGGAACTGTTTTGATACATAAATTTTGGCCGTTTTGATATATTGTCGTGGGCTGTTTTGATACATTTGACGGGGCGGTTTTGATATGTTTACGAGTGCGTTTTTGATATATTAAAAGTGGGTAATTAGCGGTCTTGATATTCAACGGCTGAAAACGGTATCGATGTTGGTGTGGTAGCGTTTGGGGAGACTAACGGATGAGCATTGAGAGCTCACTTACAGAGCCGCCGAAATGCTAGAATGGTTGTTATT
The DNA here is from genome assembly GCA_022817425.1 of Gryon sp. ZL-2020. Lineage (NCBI taxonomy): Eukaryota > Metazoa > Arthropoda > Insecta > Hymenoptera > Scelionidae > Gryon > Gryon sp. ZL-2020. The sequence goes on from JABFPJ010002392.1 coordinate 9,696, forward strand.
GTTGGTTGTTGTCGTCCAAAGATGTTAAGGACCGTCGTTTTGATCTGGTTTCTCTTTCGTCTCCCTTCCCCTAGACACAGAAGTAAAAATATATTTTTACAGTTAATAACAAAGAACGATCTTATTTAAAACGAGAAGTATTAATACACTCAAAACAATTTATGGTAAGATTTGATCTCTAATCATTTTTTATAGTTAACACAAACAAGATTCTGGTTAAACGGACCATTTTTATTGTTAATTTTCAGTTTTATGGTTAATATAAAATTAATTTTGTTTCAGTTTACTATAAAAAGTGATAGGAGATAAATTTTACCATATTTTGTCCTCTGTGATTGTAATGAAATTCATTTATTCGAATGAATTTGTTTTGTCACGTGATCCTTACCCGACTTTTAATGACCCACCTGGACTCGGCTAATAATAAAAAAATGAAAAGAATGTAAAAAACAAAAATAAAATAAATTCAACGTAACAATTTTACTTCACGTTATAAAATGAAATCAAATGTACCTTGATTTACAATTTCTTAACGTATAAAAAATGTATTGACATAAAGGAATGTAATTAAAATTTTTTGCTACTTTAATATAATTTCATTATGTAATAAAGATAGCTTCTGTTATAAACGATTTTGTTGCATTACACCAAATACTTTTGAAAGTATATCCATACAGAAATCCTTTTATCATAAAATAGATCATCCCTCACGGGCAAAAATATAAAATTATCAATAATGTTATATTCTAGATTATTAAGAAGCACTGTTTTTCAACCGTGTTTTAGCTTGCGGGTTACTTTATTCGTAAAGAAATGTTAGCAGCACAAAATACTATTATATACAAAGGTTTAGTGTTTAAATATAAGAAAACGATATTTTTGCACATAAACTTTATAAACTTCACTGTAGATATCATTCTTTAATTTAAATAGAAAATAATCAAGAATGTTAAGATCTTCAGATAAAAGGATCTTGTAAGAGTGTAGGATAGAAGGACTTCAGTACAGATAGTATATTCGCACAATGCGATAAACTCTGTCTATAAGTGTCGTGTCAGATCAACAATGTTCAACAGTAGTACCTGGGTTGATTGCTTTCTACTAAGATTCTGTTTCGCATCCCTTTCGACACAAATATGGATGCACAACGAACAAGATGCAGTATCCACGTGTGCAACCTCGTGCCCTAAGTGTACATTACTCTCGTAGACCAACCCTTTCCATGTCTGTACTGTTTAGCCTATACTCCAATGCAATGGCTTGAATTTGGTTTACATGGTCCTATTCAATACGTGACTACTTCAAATGCTAATTCGTCTATATATATTAACTAGTACACATTTTTTGTTAAATAACATTAATGATAAGGTTATATAATACAAATATTATATTACTTAGCACTAAAGATATAGCACATTTAATAAAAAAATTCAATTGTTTTTTTATATATAATAAAGTATTATTGAAGTTTTTTTCAGTTACATTTTGCGAACAATTTGCATTCTCTACAAATTAGGCATAGTTTTGAATCGTTTAACTAAAAGTTTTCATTCCATTATAGATAGTAGATACTTATAATACTTCCAATTATTTTTACGGTAAATGTAATTTATTTTCAACGCGACAAAATGTACATGGAAGGAACAATATGGAATACTTTAATAACAAATATATATATATACTAGCTGAAGCCCCGGCTTCGCCCGGGCGAAACCCTGTGACCCCCTCTCTATGACCGTATATGAGTCCTGACTAAATCCCTGATTCCACCCGAGATACTTCTATGGATCCTCTAAGGGCTCCCCTTAGAGGATCCTGAAGCTATGACTTTTGAGAAAATTTTTTTTTCAACATCAAATGTATACATCGTAAAAATATAAAGCCGACGACACTTTTGTGGCGTAGCATTTTTGACACTTGTTTCGATAAATGGATGTCCTTATAAGGGCCAAAAATGGCCCTGATAGGACATCCGTATTTTCAAATTTCGACAAAACACGTGTATAACGACTATCAAGAATCAAGGTATGGCTACAGCATGGTTACCTGGTCAGCGCCCGGTGGGACAATCCACGTTAACCATGACGTGGCTAAACTTGACTTTGATTGAGGTTTGCAGTGGAATATCATTATACGAAATTTCGGTCAGGCCATATCATAAATATAGGCGTGACATAAGTGTAATAGGCAGATCCGATAATTAGGATGCCTTATTGGAACCATTTTCGGCCTTATTGGGGCTATATTTGACCTTCTAATTACTATATTTGGCTTTAATAAGGCCACCCGAAATAGAACAAAACTTGACAAATATCCTCTCAAAATTTGAACAAAATCGGTTCGGTATTTTGCGTGATGCTCGAAAAAACAAACAAACAAACATACTTTCATATTTATATATATTAGTTAGATATATATATAAAAGGATACGTTATATATGTAAGGATACATTATGATTTTGTACAGTTAAAAATATTCTTCTGTATTATTATTTTTTATAGTGAATGCATGAAGTACAATGTTACAAGTTTTACATATATTTTTTTAACGAATAACGAGAAACCGTATAGAAACATACGGATAAATAGTTACAAAATAAATGTAATCTTAAACATACTTTTACTGAGCTTTTCCTTTTGAATGTTTGTTGCGTGTTATCTTTCAACACAATGAAACTTGTGCTGAAAGTTGTGAAAAATAGATTCGATAAATAATTTTATTCTCTGTGCACAATAAAGTGACATATTTTCCAAGCTTTTACTTTTTATCTGTTTATATTATATTTACACTCGAAAAATTTCTCTGTAAACTTGCATATACATTCCTGTGATTTCTCCAAAATCATTCTAGGAGTACTAGGAAAATTATGTACCAATACGAGGAAGTCCGTATCGACTATTATGATACATATTGCAGTATGTATCACATATTGTGACAGATACTATAATTTTTTTTGTAAATTATACAATACAAATAAGTTAAGAATTATTCTAAATAAAATCAAACGAAGCATTTTATATTTGTCGACTTAAACTAAAATTCAGAATTAAGAATTAACTTTTTTGGGACTTTAGTATTCTATACAAAATATACTATTCTTGTGGAATACTAAAGAATTAAAGCAGTAGTTTCTACGGTAAACGAGTTTTGGTGTAGTTTATCAATAATGTGATAACAAAATTACACAAAGAAGAAACGATAAAAAAATTGTACCACGTTATACATAACATAATTCATTTTTTTATTTAGGAAAAACAAAGCTATCATTATGTATATAATTTCGTTAAATCATTATTCTTTTTTTTTCTGAAAAAGTAAAATCAATTAAATTATATGTACGCAATGATAACAAAGAAATTCATTTTATATTTCTCATAACTTATCAATTGAGACTACTGCATTACTGATTATTATTCGTGAGAAGAAAACACGAATAATCAGTTTATTATATACATTTATGACGTTTTTACATAAAAAAACATATAAACAAATCTTATTGTTTTTTCCTATTTCAAGTTGAATTAAAAGACGTTTAATTATTCTATTGTTATTAATACGGTTAATAGTCATAATTTACATTTGTTTTGTATGTTGATTTTTGAATTCTTTGAGTGCTCAAAATTCACTGTATGGTTGAGTTAATAAATGTACACTGAGAGCAAAAACTAATAAAAATTACCGTGCTTGTCATAGTAAAATACATAAGTAAAATTGTCGAAAAGGAAATAAATATGTTGTTTAATTGATATTTTGTAGTGATTTACTTGGTTATTTACATTTAGTCTACATCATTTTTAAGTAACGGACGAACAATTTTTACCGTGCTGTTGTTTATAATATGTATTTAGGTATTATAAGTATATTATAAGTATATTATGTTTAGAACAATTTGGTGTGTTGTTGATAATAAATGCGTACTTTTCATTATATTTTATGTTTTACTGCCTTCAAATATTACCATGGTAGCACGGTAAATGTTTCGTAAAATAATTGCTATCTATTTGCCTAACACACAGCCTAACACTTTGGAGATACGGGATCGATTTCCGGAGAAAGAGTTTTTTTAATTAATAAGTTTAAATTAAAAATAAATATATGTTATAAATAAATTTTACCTTACTGGTACATTAAATTTGTTGCTTTTATCAGTTATTCTTATTATATTGTAAGAATAAATTATACCCTACTGGTAAGGTAAAATTTGTTTTGTTTTGGAACTGATTTTATATCTATAAGAATTTCTTAAAATAAACCGGAAGAAACGTAATTTTTTATGTTTACCCAGATGGAAATTTTAAATTGGCTCATTGAAGGCCCAGTAATGGCGATCAGTGGTCGACCGTCGTATTTCATCGTTGGCGCAATATTGCCAAAGAAACACCGTATTACGTTGGGCCAATACTGGCTACCAGTACTGATTTTATTTTAATTAATTTTTCAATGTTTAACAATAACAAATGGGACATATCGAATTTTTAGTCCTTAATTGTTTTTTATGTTATTTAAGGTTATTATTAATTTTTAAATTAATTAAAAATGTGTCTTTTTATTTTTTTAATTCTCCGATGTTGGGAATTGAACTCCGGTCCTTGCGGTTACTGGTCTCGTACTTTACCCCTACTCCACGGCACCTTCAAAAATACTTGACTTATAACATGAACACATTCTCTTAAATTTTTTATACCGAAACCAATACCGGGCCAGTGTTGTGCCGACAGTTAAAAAAAATATTTTTGATAATGAAGTGACGCAAATAGGCGCATTTCCATTATTAATTTAGTAAACTAAACAATTTTACAAGATTAATATTTAATAATTAACGTTTCGAAATAATGTTGCCAATTGGCAACTTCAAATTATTTAAATTCAAAACAAATCCATACAGTTCAATGGTTTATTATAATTATTATTCAAATTTTGTAATATTAATAGTGTATCACATTAATTACATCATTACAAAATTTTGAATTGATTATATATTGGAAAAAACACATATTTAGTTCTGATGAGGAAATAAACATTATTTCGAAACGTTAATTATTAAATATTATTCTTTGGGATAACAAAATTTACTACATAAAATTTGAGAGGAAAACACATAAAATTAGCCTCTAATTAAAAATCAATTTTACAAGATATCAGTCGTTAATTTCAACAACTGTACCATTTACTATAAAAATAACATATTCTATAAAAATATATAAATAAATTTAGTAAAATACTTATTAGTTAATTAAATAATAAATAAATTATTATATTAATTAATTAGTAATTAATAATAGTAATTAATAACGACTCATAAATATTTATACGTATCAGTTATAATAATGTTTATTTATCATATTATCATTTAAGTATATATAAACATACCAAATCCAGTTTTACAATAATTTGTAAGCAATTGTAATTTTTAAAGGAAATTTCGTATTACACATTTAAGTACAATTAACTAAATGGAAAAATATACTTCTGTTGTCTATCATGACTGGGCCGGAGTTGCTTTATTTGACTTATTTAAAGAATAATCTGGCGTAAAAATAGCCAGTGCTGGGCCAGTAATGGTTGCCAACCTTTGATTGCCAGTACTGGCCCAGAGTTGGGCTGTTTGAGTTATTGTGACAATGAACGGTATGCAAAAATAACCAGTATTGCGGCAGCATTGGCTGTTGACTCCCGACTGCCAATGCTGGCCCGTGCTTGGGCCATTTATCATTTATGGCGGAATACAGAAATTTCCATATGGGTACTCATTATTATTGATGTTTACTAAGCAACATGGTAGATTTAATGATATTTTCACAATATGTTTTATTTATTTTTTGGCTCAGTGTATATAATATTCGATTTATAAGTAAAAATAACTCTTCCATGACAGAGAGTAGGAGTGACATATTTTTTCCATAAAGAAACTTTCATATGTTGAGCCTTATTTCAAACAACACATTTGCACGTAAAGAGTCAAATTTTATCATGCGGTAAGACACGTAACAGGAAAAACTGCCAAACAAAAAGATGTAGCGCAACGGGGTTATGGGCTGTTCGTTGTAGTTGTGCTTTATTAAACTGTCCTGGCGAGGTTTTTTTATTAGTTTTGCGAACATTTTCAATTCTATACACGAAGTGGACATAGAATGTGCGAATCACTAAATTCAATGGAATATGACGAAATATGATATTGTTGAAAAAAACACAAACATACAAATTCGCTGTACACTTTAAACAAATATTTAATTGAAAGTCAATGAAAGACAGAACCATACAAGACTTTTGTTAATTTTTTTAAAGTATATCAAAAACAGTTTTGTAAAATTCAATATTTGCAAACTCGAAATATAAGTATGTTTTTTACAATAGCAACAATGTAAATTATAGGTTTATAAGATTGATTGAAATGCCATAAACTGACATATACAATAATCAATATAAATATTGTTACTTATTACTAGTTGAAATATATTTATTTCAATGTACAGTTAAGGGATATTATCTTCGTTTGAATGATAATTTCAGACCACTTTCCTGTAATCGTTAGCCTTTATGGCTTTGATGAGTAAACCAATAATTTGCTATTAACATGGTAATTTATAGAAGCACTCAACTGATGTTTATCAGTTGGTACAAAACATTAGTACAAAGTAAAGTGCATATATAACAGTATAGTATTTTTCTTTTTAAATAAATTACTTTCTGATAAAAAAATGAAGACTTGTGCAATCTCTTCATCTTTAGTAAATGTATATATTAATAAATTAATGAAATTATTTAATTATCTTTACGATAAATCGCAATAAGTTTGATTAATTCTATATTTACAAATGAAAAACAATTTTTTCAATAAAATCATTAATTATTTGTACTTATAAACTTAATGCTACTTTTACTAATTTGGTGTAAAATGTTTAGCACCATCTGCTAGATTTAGAGTCAGGTGTCACAGAATAACACAAAGCCTTATTTCCCGGCTTTAAAAGCAGCCAAGGAAATCTAATCCCTTGATATATGCCTAACGCGACAAAGCGTTCCAACTTAACGTAGTGCTTGTTAATCGGTCTCGCTGAACAACGAAGTTGTTTAAAAATTAAGAGACTTCAGTGTTTACAAAATATCAAAAATAATCGAAGACCCTCTGCCGACTCCATTCGTTCATTACAATGGCTGTCTCTTAAAGTTCCGTGACTCATTTTTCGCGATTCTTATCTAAATTGAATTTCAAATGAAAAGGACTCGGCTCGGCATTCTGGTGAAATATTAAGCGTCGAGGCGGCCAAAGAACAAAATGGACGTCGTCTCGTTTGTTTTACGTTACTAAATTAACAGTCAAATTCTATGCCAACTTTTACTGCACAACTCGCAAAATGCTCTCGAGTGTGTAAAACATTTTGTCACCTGACACTGTATACACTTATTAATATCAGGAAGTGTTAATATATTACATGGCTATTTTGAGTATTAAAGAATAATTGCTTTAATAGTATATTTTTTTATTGACATTTGCATTAATGTCAATTAGGTGATTATTTCCCAATTTACGTTATATTTTATTAATATAAAAGATAAAAATATTTCATTTTCATAAAACGCTTAATAATAAAGACGTAAACTAGCTCCGCAACTACATTTCAACGCTCATTTTTATACATTTTTAATTTCCTGCTATTTGTTCCACAGACAGCATATTTATATTTATAAGAAATGCAGAACATAGGATTAGTGAAAGCACACTTTTTACGACAGACAATTTAGAGATGATTTGACTTAAACCGTTCATTACGTTGCGGAAGATGCTTGTAATCACTTTTTCAAATAGTTATATTTGAAAACGTTTTAAAAATAATTTATTTAAAAGTATTATGTACTAAGTTTAACGGTAAGTATGACAAAAATCGTAGCTAGCGACAAAATGAACACGCGTGCTTACTATTAAATACATGAACATTTTATTAGAATTTAAGCACGAAAGCAAAACAATTAATGTACACTAGCAGAGCTTTAATTAGCTAAGTAAACATTATACATTCAAAACTTTGTTTTTGAAAAGAGTTAAATCGTATTTTAAGTTAGACGTTGTGTATCCGACTGCCTGACAGAAAACATAGTAATTATGTGCTAAACGATCGCTTATCTGAGTTAAAAATAAACAATACAGATGAGCACATAGTGAAGATCGTGTTATTGGTCGTGGTAAAGAGTTCCCAGGTTTTGAAAGTGTTTTTGTGTCAACGAAAACTTGTAGATCGATAAAAAAGTTTTAAAAAAGTAGGCGAAGTCTGAAAAGGTAACGATGAAACATTTCAAAATTTTGGTCTATAGATGTGGCTGGGCTACATAGAAATGTTACGAATTTTATTAAAACTTTTTTTTTTTCTTTTTTGAAATATAAATTGCAGTACTGCTCATTTTGACGAGGGTGTAATAAAATGATATTTACTAGCAAAAGAAAAAGTTTTACAGATTCATGCAACTGTCTATTGCTTTTTATATGAACAAGTACACGCTTTTTGTCAGTATACCACGTTGGATTCGAAAATGCAAATAAATATGACATATAGCCTCCATCCATCACGCAACATACAATTTCACACGCACAAGTTTACTTTGAATAAGATAACACATTTTGATATTAAAATATGATGTCAAAGTACACGATGTAAAAGTTGTAATCCTTTATCGAATAATCAATTATAGTCAATATTAACAATTTAATAAGTAAAAATAAAATGTTGTAACTCTTTAGCATTTACATTTAACAAACATAAGTGATTAGATATTACTTTTATGCTGTTTTCAGAAAATATATTCACTTTAACTAGAATACAGTTGAAATGATAAATGATTCAAAGTAATATTTGTTAACGTGAATGGCTTTGAATACGCATGCAAAAGTGTCTTGCATGTTTTTTTTTCAGAGGAATGAGATGTCAGTACACTTTTGATAGAAAACAGGCTTGATGCAGCGGAGCAGGTGGATAAACGAGATCTATACATTGTAATGCATCATGCGAGTTAGCGACAACTATGTCATACTGTTGCTTTGTGTCCTGAATGGAGACATGACAGAAATATTGTATCACTATTTAGTATATGCACATGAAATTGTAACTGCAATTAATTTTAGGCATTATATATTATTAATCAAATATAATGCAGTAAAATATGTTCTCAAAAACTAATTATTAACATTACAAAGTAAAATATAATTATCATATTTCATTTATAACAATTAATAATATGTACTATTTTTTCTTTTATGTAAATTAGGAAATCAACAATTCTTTTTTTTATCTTAGGAAGAACTTAGAAAAAACGCCGATAAAAATTAAAATTGTTTAAGCGACTAAAGATTATGTATTCATTCTTAAAATGATATTGAGGGACAATGGCTCTCAACTTAAGGGCTTATTAATTGTTAAGTGATGCAACAGTTAATCGTATAGCATAATTTTCTTATCTCTTATTTTTCTATACATATATTCGCAGGCCTGGTTGCGCGTGCCCCATCATCGCTCAAAACTTAAGGGATAATCTCCCAAATCCTGAGCAGTTGTACCATAAATAACAGGCTGTTATTAACAGCTAATCAAGCGTTCCTCTGTGAATTTAACGAATGTTAAATAAATGTAAAGGAATACAAAGTTAATTTCAATGCTATTATTTGTAAGTAAAAATTAAGAAAAAATAGCCCAAGCGTATTTTGTATTCGGACTATATTAGGGCCCTTTATTTAAATTCTATAATTATTTCGGGCCGCTAAAATTTTGCCTTCAGAATACCCTAAAAGGCTGAACTCTGGGATGTAACGCATGGCGTTAAGCTGGGCCCGAAAGGGCTGCCTTTAAAGGGTAAATCAAGGCCCTTTTAGCAGCCCAAAAATTGTTATCAGGTATATAACCAGGGATACATTTTCGGGGCCTTTCCAGGCTATTCTTTATTAAGCCTTTAAGGGTAGGTATTATAGAACCCTTAAAGTTTGGCAACAATGGCCCAGTACTTATTGCCATGATTATAAAATTAATAAAAAAAATATAATTATATTATATTTTTTATGTATAATCATTTTTTTGTCTCTGTAGAAATATCGTTATTATGGACATCTAAATTATTTTAGTATATTACAGTTTCTGAAAAATCCT
>JABFPJ010002393.1:0-19823 GCA_022817425.1 Gryon sp. ZL-2020
ATGTCACACACTCTCGTATGATCGACAACTTTTTCCACAAGTCGCACACGATATTTTTTCCAACAAGGGCATGAAAAGTGGCCTGTTTTCTCAACGTGTTTTCGGTGGGAAAACTTAACCTCTTTTCCCACGCATGGAGGAAAAAGGTTACTTTTCCCACCGAAAACAGTTGAGAAATAGGCCACTTTTCATGCGCGTGTTGGAAAAAAAGTACTTCCGATACTTGCAAAAAAACTAATTTGCATCTGCAAAATATCTTGGGAAAAATAAAAATGATCGTTCTTGCACACACACTACAATAGAATATGGTACTTACTTAACTTGCATGAATAGTGTGCGATGTATATTAAAATGTTATCTTTATATTACAACCAAAAGCGTCGAAATATTATGTCGAAAACATTGTGCAAATATTAAATCTTTTACTATTCATTATGTGTATATGTATGTACGTAAGTGTAATATGCATACTGCATCAAAAGCAATTGCAAATATAACCTTAATGTGATTTTAAAGAACCTCGAAAATGATTCTGCGATAATTGAATAGAATTAATCTGTCTGATTTCTCCCATCAGCTGTTTCGTCTAAAAGGTCCACTTGCCTACTTTCCTCATTGATTCATAGTAAATAAATTAAGAATCTCATTACCTCTGAATAAAACGGAAAGCTCTTATATTCGTTGCGTTTAAATTTAAATGCTTATCTGTGTCTGTAATTCTGTGGTTTTCTTAGGTTTTAACAATTTAAAGACTGTTATTAACGCAACGATGAGTGTCCAAAGTTCTGATTCTCTCTTATATCTTAAACAATAACGTTGGAAAAGCTTAAGAAGAACAGAAAAAATAATATTTAAATCTAAATTATGAAAAATCATAAATCATTGCATTACATTTCATAGATGTTCATGTTAAAAGCTATCAACACTACATTTAATGTTTTTTCAGCAACCGAAAGTTTAAAAACCAAATTCATTTTTGTTTGAATTATTGTTATTTATTCCTAAAAGATAGAAGACATACTTTTCGCCAGAAATGTTGTCGAGTGCAATTAACGTATGAGAGTGTGTAAGCGATATGTTAATGTAATTTAGAAAGCATAATGTCAGCGTGATAGTCATTAACTGTAAATTTTTTGACATTTCAGAAAAAGCGGTGTAAACAAACGAGAAGTGTGTAATTGCATAATTTGAACAAAACATGAGGGGCGGTGGTAGTGCTAGCCCTTCTATGGTCACCGTGCCCGCCTCCGCGTCACTTAACGTGAGTAGTCCATTACGAATTCAACATTCATACAGCTAATCCCCTTTCGCTCACGAAACCGGGACAAAAACTGTACGGTACGGTGTCGGCTCGACCTCGAACTAATTGGCGGGAGAGCACAACTACTTTCTCTGCAGTTTCACGTACCATGTATGCTTCTTTCGCCAACTTGCCATCCATCAGATTGAAGTACTTTCTGCGCATCATGCATTTTTTTCCAAGAAAAAAAATATTTTAACAAATATACATTTTATGAAACACAATAGTCCGTCAAATTAAGTATTCGTTACAGACGATTAAAGCTCATTTTTCATTACAGTTTCGAAATATTACTTATTCTTACTGTTGAAGAACGCAATTTATGCACGCTTTACATACATTTTCTAATAAATGTCTTCGTCCCTGTTATTATGTATTATTATTGGACGTATTGAAACATTGCAAATAGGAAAAGAATCAGTAATTACTTAATTAATGTTTCTTAAAGTGTATGCAAAACCATGGTTTTGAGTTTAGTCAGTTATTAAATAGATAGATATACGAACACGAGAATATGTTTAAATAAAGTGATATGTTTTCATTGCAGACAAAATTTCAGCATTAATGTGAACGAAGTTAAACATAAAATATATATGCGTATAAAGCTTAAAATTTGCCCAGAATGTACAAAACTTATAACCATAAAATCGACGTTAATGAATATAAAGTTAAGAAGTTTCCTACTTGTTCCTAAGATACGTTTTTCAGTTAATATAAAATGCATAGAAGCATATGATATTTAATAGCGTAATAGAAACGGACAAATTAACATGTCACATTTGATCATTTTACTCTACTTAACACGAATGAAAATTTAAATATTGTAATACATTAAATGATGTATACTTATTTTAAACTTTATCTTCTTTCGTTCATAAATGTATTCGCAATGTATGACTCGTACATTTTCCACATATTGCTTTTGAAAAGTGTCCATAATTGAAAAAATAATGCTTGATCGAGTATTTTCTACTGTTGGATAACTGGCTTTGCGATGGACCGGAAGCAATTGGCAAACTATAAGGTATGCGTCAACTGGAGTGGGATTACCTATAAGGCCTGGGGGAGTTTTATGGGGCGGTGAAGCTTGCATATTAAAATGAAATGGAGAACGGCTTTGTACCCCATCCGCTTGACACCGATTGACCAAACGCGGCCCTCTCGTCACTCGCTCACCCTTTGTTCTTCATATACCACTTGTCCTACTGTTACTTCACTATCAAATACATTTTGACTCCATCTATAGTTTTTTTTCTGTTACGCATATGACTTTTTAATACCAATATGTGTCTGTGAATGAAGTTAACATTATTGGATTGTAATTTAATCCTTCGCATGGATTAATTATCACAGAACAATCACAAAATATCTTTTTGAAATGTTAAATAAGTTTTTTAAACGATTTTTTTTTTCAAAATGTAACGAATAATCCACCCTCCCAAAAAAAACTATTATACTTTTAAGTAGTTTAAATATGATGTCAATAATGTTGACTTTATCATTATTTTAAACTATATTTTGATTATTGCAGAGCATGGTAGACGAAGAACTGATTGATGATGTGTTCAAAGACGATACACCAAGTAAGACTCGAACACCTCATAAAAGTTACAAATCATCGGCGATAGCAAACGACTATGTAACAGCAACGCCCTCTCCAACCGGATATCGCGATTACAAACCACCACCCGAAATACTCGATAATATCTACAAAACGCCGCTTAGGAATACACACAATGATAGCACGTCTTTTTATACGAAAAAATCCGAAAAGGATGAAGGTGTTACGCACAAAGTAAGTATTGCAAGGAAATTAAAATTTCATATAAACATTTTTTTTATAATAATTGTATGTATTTTGTATTTCTATTTTTGGAAAACATTGGTATATGAAAAGTCTAGAAACGATGTTGTTTCATTAAATCCAGCAAATGTCCGTTTTTGCATAATATAAAGAAACAATAAATGTTCAGGTTGTAAACGAGATTGAATGGTCCTTATTATGAAAATTTAGAAACACTTGAATAACATTTGAAACAGAAAGGTTGTCAGGCGATGATAAACAAACAACGAAAAGTCTAAATGATGGTATATAAGAGCCGTACTGAATTTGTCTTGCCATTAAAGAGTAAAGCTACAGAAGGTAGAACCTCAGCTAGGAGGTCACCTTTGCCGCTACTTCAAGGTTAAGAGTCCCCTCTCTGAAGCATTAAACAAGTCAGAGGAATAATGATCGGAAATGTCTACGGGTTCGCAGGAACTGCTGCGGTACGGCCCCTACAACTAGTCTTTCCGTCTCTATCATTCTACTTCAGTTTTCACAGACTTTTTCTTTCTTCCTGCTTCTTGTACCTCCTACGACTTGTACATTTCCAATTTACGTATTTTTCGTTTCAATTAAGTATAATGAACCAATTATAATTATGATGGCCTTTATTAAATGAACATGAATAAAACGTGATTAGTATTCAATTAAATATAAACAAATATCAAACTAATTATTATAAATCTACAAATATGCCAAATTCTTCAAATATATTATATGGTGCTTTTAAATTTAGCGAATGAGTGATTACATTTAAACAAATTCGATGCAGTTAAACAATTGACATTTCTTTTTTCATAACATACACGTTTGCCAATCAAAGCGCAAATGAAGCCATTCAAACGAAATTTCTCATTTGTTGAGTATTTATATTTTTGTATTTAATCATACTTCTATAACTTCTACGTCTAGATTATACTTTTTTTATTATGTATTTCATGGTGATTTTTATTCAATATGCCAATTTGATAACTATACGGCTTACTTCATTATTTTATATGTATATATATGTGTCTTTCTGCAACAAACCACGGGTCATATTTTTTATTTACTGTATATTCTGTGAAAGTTTGTTTTAGTACTATAAATTATTCTCATAATTGAAAAAAAAAGTTTCATACTACGTGAGATTATCGCGATAAGATAATCAAAATCTGATAAAATATCATTTACGAATTCTCCTGCCAACACAAAATGAACCAATAAATAGATACAAAAATCAATATACACAAATCATGTCAATTTAAAACCATAGAAAGAATTCCAGATAATCTAATGGAATATATAAATGAATCTATAAATTTAATCGATATCTAGTAAAACATTTCTTTCATTCGAAGCCTGTTCAGATTTTTACACGAAATAGTTCATTCAAAGAAAAAGTAATGGGTCAAGCATAACTATTAATCTACAAATCTAATCAATATTTTGAATTGCAATGGTGTTTCGAATTAGGTTAAATACATTATTTGAGCTCCTTTTCATATGAAAGTAGTAGAAGAGGACAAATTTTTAAGCGTGCACTGATTAGCGGAATAACTTCTCTTTCTTGATTAACTCGTTTTTGCTGCAATTTTTTGTAGCAACATTCCATTGAATAGGTCTAAATCATCTTTCAATTATTCTTTCAATTTTCATCGATCGGAACGGTCATCTAAATGAAAGTCCAAGATAACCGATCTGACTGGAGACTGCCGCCTTCTTTGGCGAAGCGAGCGGAACCGGTAGGGGGTCTATCAGGGTCTATCGTCTCGAGCCGGTTTTCGCATCTCACTTTTTTACGATCCCTCTACCAGTCAATACCAAGCAACCTACCTCCGTTTAGCACCTACGAGGGGGGTATTACTCCCGGTACTTTCCCGTTTAAGTAGATGATAAACATATCTAATGATCTTGCTGCTAATTTAATGTCATTCATCAGACTTAATTGACGTTTCTCGACTCCAAGAGAATACGAGTGGGTTACAGAATCTCGTTAAAACGATCATATTAAAAGTTCTCGTTTAGTGTTTTTGAACAATTTCTTATCTCTGGAATTCTGCTTTATAAAAACTTGTTTCGTTGTTTTTTTACTCAATTTTATAAAGAAAAAAGAATAATAATAATGTAGGATGCTGTTATATGTCGCAAATTTTTAAGCTTTATATCACAGAGCACTTATTCGGAAATCATAAAATTTCTTCGTTCTGTCTTAATTAAGATCATATTTGCAATACTTAACAGACAATAATATTTTTTATACAAATCTTTTACAATATTCAGTTTCAGAAAAAATTTTAAGTTCTTTAGAAACATTCAAAGTTCCTTAGAAACAATGAAAATATTTAAACAAATTCTACTTATAATTTGACGTAAATTGTAAAAAAAGTTGATATTGACATGTGATGTAATATTTTGCTATTTAAAAAGAAAATTGTTTTGGCATTGGTTCTTACTATTATATAAAATAATGCTGATTATACAGTTTTGATTATAACATTTTTGTCTTATTTTTGTATGTAGAATACGTTGGCAAAATATTTTAGGACACCCTGTATCTTTGATATCTTATTTCTGTATATAGTACAAAAACAAGTGTTTCATTTTGAGACATTTTTGATGATTGAGACAACAAAAATGTCTCCTTCATTCAATTTTAAGACGTTTTTCGCGTCTCAATCATTAAAAATGTCTCACTATGAGACACTTATGTATTTGTAGTTTATGCACCTATACGATATTGAATGAAAATAGTAAAACTAAAAAATAAGCGCAAATGAAAATCCCTGCTTTTAATTCTAATTGGAAATGAATTTGTAGATATTAAAAGATACATCAACTGTAACATCGTTATCTCGACAGAAATAATGCAAATGTATTATTGCTGGTGGCAGGAAAAGCTGTAAACTTTTAAATTGCTTCTTGCGCTTCTTTACGAGTCATAAATTCAAATGAGCCCCTTTCGTAATTTCTCACTTGTATATTAAATTGGTTCTTTAATTATTTGAAAACAATTAGCACATTAGAAAACTCGTTTAAAAGTTACCAAAATTAGCTTTATTGGACACAATTATTATTTCCATTAACAAGATTAATATTGACAATATACTCTATGGATTTCAGTTTCAAAATTAATAATTAGAATAGTTTGTGAGAAAGACAAATATGATAGTATGTTTGAAAATGTAATTTTTGATTTCAACAACTGTTTCTGAAGCTCTTATAAGCTAATGCTATTTAAATGAAATTTGGAAAACAATTTTAATGAGGTATTTTTGGTTATGAAAAAAATCCTTCAAACCCAGAGAACCCAGAATAGACTTGCAGACAGAATGAACAAGGTATTGGATGAACATCAAAAATTGAAGTCACGTAAAGCTTGAATACCACTTTTTTAAGGTATTAAACAAAGAAGTGAGCATTGTGGTAAAGTAAAGATCTTTTATATTGAGCCTTTTAAGGTTTCTGAAAGAAATACTTTTATACACAAGAAAGAAAGTCTTTTATCAAATCAGGTATTTACTGACTTCCAAAATACTTAAAAGTAGCATGAAACATCATTAAGATACTACTATTTTCTTAAAGATACAATACAAAATAGACAAAAATATAGTAGATTAAGAATGTTTGTTCAAAGTAAAAAAATGTCAAATGATTTACTAATTAAAAGTCGAAATCGATTTTGAGTTATGTAAAATGTTTGGAAGCTGCATAAACTGCTGAAGGAGGAAACAAGAGAAATAAATTTATGAGTTTTTGCAGTTTGTGTAAGGAATGGCCGATAAAAATGAAATCACTGCCGAACAGAATTCAATCGACCGAAAGAAACGAGAGTCGCCGTGCAGTAATATATAATCTGTCTGGCGCAGTTCAATGGAATGCGTTTAAGCAGCGCCTAAAGATATCTTACGAGGGTAACTGACAAGGTTGTCTGACCTTAAGCGCGCATCTGGCAAAGTCGCGTTCTCGCATACAAATTGAGTTAGCGTCCTCGCGGTAATAGCGAATGGCAAGGGGGTAGCGGATCGTGCAAGAGAAAACGCAGAGAAGTGTCACTAAACTGAGCGAGAACAAACATATAAGCCAAAAAAGGATAGAAAGCCAAGGGGCGGAGCAATGATAAACTTTGAATCAAAAAGTTGAAAACGAAAAAAGAAGAAGAAAACAAAATCTGGCACTTAATGTGTTGACGCGGTGCGAAAAGGTACTTATCTCAAAAATACACTTTGAGTGATCTTTTAAAGTTCATTTGCTACTTTTTTCAAATCAGCAAATTTCATATTACATTTCGTTATATTAAATGATTCCTTTATATCAAGTACAATTTAGCTAGAAGAAGTACCTTTTCTGTTAATACATTTGAAGTAATTCAACCCTTTTATTAAGGGGATGATTATGTAAATACTAAGCCATCAAAATGGCGAACAAAATGTTATGACTTTTACTGTCAAACTCATTTGGTTATTCTCTTCTCATCTAAATTATTTGACTGTTACATAACACACTTGTTCTGAACAAAGCATTAAAAAATATAATTTTTAAGGAAAATCGTTTGGTTAACTTTTACACAGAAATGAATATAACATATATTTAGTAACATAATTCACACAAACACAATGCTTTAATTAAATTATGACTATCTTACTTCAGACACAAAATAAATTTGAAGCATACAAAATTATATTATTATCAGCGATATTTCTCACAATAATGTTCGAATCGAAATTATGAATACAATGTAGCAAATAAATATTATAGTTATATCAGACTCGATTGTATTCAAATTCTGGCATTATTGAATTCGACAGTGTAAAAGCACAATGAACAAATTACAACATATATATCGTAAATCATATAATATCAACTAACAGAATGATAATAAAGAATTGAAAAAGATAAACTGCGTTTGGAACATTCATGCACGCTATATTCCGCGAGTTTGAATCACGTGGCAAGCGTGATTATAGTGCGCACAGCCTATTATCTACGCTCGCGTTGTACATACTTGGTGCACGTTCGGCTTATCGGTTTTGTCGAGTCGCCGGTAGCTGCCTCGTTGGATCGTTCCTCCGCTTGTACGTGATTAGCATACGAATGTCTATGACCTTGCCGCACTGTTGGCCGTCGCAAAAAGCGATTAACGCACTATGCATTGTATCGTTAATAGGTGCTCAAACATTTTATTAATGGTATTTTGTATAAAGTAATTATTCGTTCAATTTTTTTTCATATAATAAACATTTGAATTTTTCAACTATAAAAAGATTAAACATATGATACGAGTGAATAATATTTTACATAACAAGAAACAAGAATTCAATCAGTTTTATACTTTTTAGAAATGATCTGATATGCATTAGTATATTTTGGAATCGCCGGCTATAAATTCAAAAAAGGATAATGGAAGTAAAATATTGTAAAAGATGTCTCTAGAATAGCCGCAAAATGTATTTCTTATTTTTCTCTCCATAGCGAAACAATATAAAATTGCCCTGTCGCGTGATCTGTTCACTTCTTTCTGCACGCATAGTTCCATAAAGTATATTCCAAATAACCAGTTTTAAAGTTATAGTTAGGTTTTCATATGTACTATGCAATTATAATATGATTTTACGATATACTTGATGTGTGATATACTGTTTTAATCCATTATTAATTTGAGTTTTTTACGTTAGATTACTCAAAACAAAATTAATCAAATTTCAATCATACAACAAATTACTTTTTAGTATTATTGACATTGCATAGTTTTATAATTATTTTTTATAATTATTTTTTTATAATTATTATTAATTAATTTTATTTATAATTAATAAATATTTTTTGCATGACTTAAATGGAAAATGTATATAAGCAATTTCACAAATGCAGTATAAAAATCAAAATGAAACATTTATAGCTGTAGCTAAATAACAAACTCATACTTCATCAAGACGAAACTTGATGAAAGAAAAAAATAGCAGTGATTGCCTTGGCGGCCAAGATTCGTGATGATACGCGATACTAAGAACAAGAGAAGCACTGTACATTTATAGTGATTACTTCAATACTGCGCTTGTTCTTCCTTCTCACGACGTCAGTTTCTCACTGAATTGCATATAAAGAAATAGCAACAGTTATCTGAATTTAGATGAATCTCTTCTTCACCTAGCCGCATCATTTTTCAAAGTAAAAGCAAAATCCATATGATACGCAAAATAGACATGTATATATATAATTATCAATTTTATTTTAACAAAATTAATTTCAATTTCTCAATTCATCATATTTCGAAAATATTGATAATATATTATGAATGTGGTGATAACATTCAAAAGAAAGAAAAGGAAGGGTAAAATTCCGTGTTGAATATTCATGGATTTTCGCTATAAAAATGATTAATAACATAATCAATTAGAATGACTCGCAATTAATATATGTCAAAATTCGGTTTCCGCATAACTAAACTTTCTATCTAATGGTTAACTTTTCTATATACGCTCGTGCAGCAGATTCGTTTGTTACAAGAAGTGGTCGATCGCGACACCTTCACGATCAAGCACTAGGTCGATAAATCTCGGCAAGTTGTCTCTGCAGTACCGGTTTTGCGAGAACTTCATATGGTAGTCGTATGTCACACGATATACACTGCCGGTTAGGAGATCAGTATACACTACGAGAAAATCGAGTTGACTACAAGGACTTATTTAGTATCAGTAACCACAATATTCGATTACATTCAAGAACTTGGTGATTGCAATATGCTTTTCATATAATTTATAGCAAATATTTCGAAAATGTATCAATATACAATTTAATTACTTTTAATTAATGTAGTCTAACTTTGGATAACCTTTAGAAACACTTAAGGCATATAAAACTATCCATAGCTTTGTTATACAAGAATTATCGTTTAATTTAAAACTTTTTGAATGAACTTTATATGAAACCACTCATTTAAACAACACTTGGCAAACTATCTTGATAATTACATATCCAAAGCAGATTGTATTTACGATAAAAATACTAATGATGAAATGAACCTGTTATTTACTTGGGTAACACATTTGAAATAATGGGATTATTGAAAGGAAACCAAGCAGAAGGTATTTGTAGGAGGGTTCGAAATTAGACCTCTCCGCCTCTGAGGCAGATACTTGACGTACCGCTTCGAAAATTATTCCATATCCCCTCGACTCGTCCCGATGAAAATATACGCGTCATCCGTAAGAAGGGGGGCCCGGGGGCACATATAAATCCCACGAATCAACAATCTCGTCTCTTATCGGTACACGCGTCACCGTACAAAATTACTACAAAATTTGCAGGCAGAATTGCGATCAAAGAAATACCGCACGTTTTGAATTTAGTTACACGCTATATGAGCACGCAACAACAAAAAATAGATATTTGTACATTTACAATCGAATGAGTATGCTAAACGATCTTTCTTAATGATAGCTAAAAATTATACCACATCCTGAAATCTAACCTACGTTTAATTTTTTAATTCAATTTTGTTAATCAAACTTTGTTTTTCTAAATTTATTGTACTCGTGCGAATATTTTGGATTTTTCATTTTTTAATATTTTTAAGTTCAAAATCAGATAAAAGAAGAGAATTGGCAATAAATTTTATATCGCTGAAATTTAGATAATTTTTATTGAATATACCCTTTGTTTCTTATATGGTATAATAAGTTTCTACTAGAACTGTTTTCTTTGTGTTAGCGGAAGAACAATGCGTCTTCCTTGTGAACTTGGTTCATGATCGCGCTACTGGGAGTATTCCGGAATATAAAGCGTATCTTTAAACGAGAATGTAAAAGCATATCGTCAACCTAGACATTTGAATAATTATACATTGTGGCTATTGAACACTGCCATAACAAATACAATAAAACTGCTCTGTCTTATTATTACTTAAGAAAAATTAATAATTGAAATTGACATTATATTTATAATTCTACGAAAATAGAATTCGCCTGAAAAGTTTATATACAGATGCATAATAATGATTTCATAACTTTGCTTGTTTTCAGACAATCCTTCTAGGTGACAGTGGAGTTGGTAAAACTTCGTTGTTAGTTCAGTTCGACACTGGCAAATATCAACCTGGAAATTTCGCAGCCACAGTTGGCATAGGCTTTACGGTATCGTAATCTCAAACTCTATACACTAATCCCTCTGCGAAGCTTGAGACTTGATATTAATTCATCGATTTTGTCAAACAACAAATATATTCATCATGCGAAAAAAAAACATTATGGTTAAAAAATTAAACGTAATAGTTCAAATTGTTGTCTTATTTTATTTGTTTTGTAGAACAATTGTGTATCGAATAACGTAATGAGAACAAATTTTGTCTGAAAAAAGAATGAAATAATATATGAAGTACGCATAATTTCTGTTTCTCTGTAAATGAAATGTCAGCGCTGAAAACTATACGAATTTCATGTTTCATTTGACCAAATCGGTGAACGTATTTTGAAATCCGTAATCAAGAACGTAAGCATAGTATGCAAGTTTGTGAAATAAATCTTCAAAATATATACTCAACGGTGGCATGAACAGCATGAACTATAATGTCAGCGCGCGACGTCGTCTGACAATGTGAACGATGCATTTATTCATGAACTAAAACTCTGATAAACGTTTTCATACATACGTAGCGCACGTTACCGATGTCGTGAAAAATCATGGATTTTTATATGCCATATTTTATTACGACATTTCTAGACGGCAACGTGACAAATACCTTAAAATTGAAGATAAAACTTGCGTTAAAAAGCTGTTTAAATTACTTCTGGATTCTGGACTACCAAAAAGTTCCAAAACATATGTATTTTATGTTTACGCATAAAATGTTTCATCATGAAATATTCGAAAATATTGTTGATAATATGAAATTGGTAGCTTTTATTTTGGGTAATAAATTTGTACATTTTATGAGAAATTTGAGCAAAACAAAATCACCTTTAGCAGAAAACAATGCTCGTTTTCACAATAGCCATGATTTTCGCATCGAAGTTTTATCTGCTCGCGACAGCGAAATGGTCCTAAGCCGTTCGCCAAATGAATATTTATGAACATTTCTTTGTCGCAGAAGGTGAACTTTTGCGCGGAGAAATTGAATGACACCATCTCGGATTTGAATGCGTAAAAGAGAAGAAACGAAGGCAGCTGCAAGAAAGTCAGGAAGCCATTTACATTCGATACTTGGTGCGATTATTATCGACGGTTTTTCAACTTTATGCATGAAGCAGATTACGTTTGTATGTTTACGGTGGTCGATAAATCATAGCGCGACGTTTTGTGGAAAAACACGATGTTAAGATGAGTGTGAAGGCATGAATATCAAGTAATCATTATGACTGTTAACCAACGTGTTTTCAGTGGAAAAGGAGATATTCTTAATAATTCATAAATCACATCACATGCTGAGACTAATTCATTAATTTCCCGAATCTATAAATTTTCACTTTTCATAAAAGTGACATTTATTTCGATAAAGTGAAAAATATTTGGTACAACTTGAGAGGAAAGTTGGTTTTATTCTCATATAAGAAATACTAAGTAAAAGGTACAAAAATAATAATTCACTTTTGACAAATTTATCGTAAGTCAATCATTGCAAATCTTATCTGTCACCAATGTCCGCATATAACGCTAAATCATGGTACTTATGTCTTCAGAAACTATCTGCATAAATTTCTGTACTTTTCAATTATTTGAAGGGGTCGGTATTAAGCGCGTACTGCTCTAACAAGACGCTCGTTGGCAGTCTAAAGCTCTTTTACCGCCAATTTTAATAATACGATTACACCGTAATATTCCTTGAAATTCCCAACCAGCTTAATACTGCTTATGAAAGAAAGAAGTCAAGGTGGAACGATATGCATGTCTTTAAAACATACAATATTCATACACACAAGATCATATGATGATGTTCTATAAATAAATATTAATTATGAAAAGAATTAACAAAGTTTCGTTCATTGCCAAAATAAAAAAACTTTTTTATTACAAACTGTTCTCATTTACAGTACGTGTAGTAAAATTATTATATACGTTTTAAATAAAATTATTAGTAGGATCTTGCTAAAAAACCAAATTACTGCTTGTATTTCTGCACATCTGTTTGAAGTACATTTATGTCCATTACATATGCAGTTACACGTTCTATTATCGTTATGTTGCAAACGATAGTAGCATCGTGTGCAATGAATATTGCCTTCTCTTGGGAGGAAGCAGTAGATATTATACGATATTTTGGTTTCTCAAATAACCATTTACACTCATGCGACACGCAAATGCATCTTTGCTTTAGCGCTGTTCATATTCATCGTGATTATGAGCAATGGATTAACTTCATTCGTAATTTGGTTTTACGTTTCAATTTAGCATGTCATAATTATGACTAAAAACTCTGAGAAATTATGTTTATGAAATTGAATACAGTTATTAATAAAGTGATTATATTTTTCAATATACTCTCATCTACTTATTAAACATTATAAATTAACAGATTATATTTATTAGTAAAAAACCGTTTATATTATCCAGTATAAAATGTGTTACTCATCAAACTAATTTAAAATTAATAAGTAGAAAATCAGAACCATTTATGCGATTTAATATTTCTGCGGAATATTAAATTCAACTTTCGCGGTCGGGACAAAGGAATTGCAATTTAATTTGCATCGCAATTCAAAAAGCACTAAATGATAATGCGTCGATGAACTGTACCAATGATTATTATTATCAAACCATCGAACTTGTTAAGTGAATAATTCTAATGGCAAATAGTCGAGGTGGAATGCTTTGTTTGACTTTAATACCGCAATAATTGCAAATTCGTTGACTATAAATAAATATTATATAAGACAGCGAATATTTTGATGCAATCTTGGGTAAATTTATTAAATGAGATTTAAGATTAGTGAATAAGGTTGCTTTTTGCTGCATCATCTATTGAAGTTTCGCTCTTATTCGACGAATTATGGCTGCAAAGGAAAACGCTCGATTGCCCGTATATGACTGTGAAAGTTTATTCACATTTTAGTTGTTGGAAAGTATTAAGTCGTGATTCACGTAACTAGCTGCTTCGTAACTATTTTTTTCATTTGTTCAGGCAAAGGCTATTAAAGTTCGACAGACTAACGTCATCATGTGAAGAATGTAAGCGTTGTACTTTCAGTTAATGGAACTGATCAAAGTTACAATTCCGACTGAGTTATGTAGAACGAAGCTCAATCACGTTAATATAATTGTTCTAATTGTTTTTAACTTTTCAATCAGTTTTATAGACAATCAATAAATATACTCATCAAAAAATTTGAAAAAAGTTTTGAAAAAAGTGCTAATTACTAAAAAACTTTATAAAACTGACTGTTTTCATTCATTATTACATTGGCTGATGACATTGTAATTATAACTATCACTATTTTGTAGTATAAATTTAGTTAATTTAGGCATTGAATATATCAATTATTATTTTATTTAAATACTGAGTAGCAAAAAATACACACAATTTTTGTTAAATTCTTAGCTTACGATTTAAATTTTCTTTAATATTATTGTAATGTTATTGTAACTTAAATAGAGTAAGTTAAATACAATAAATTACAGTCAATGATGGTAAACCAATATAATTATATAAGTTACACACCAGAGGGTGTTATGCGACACTATCAACAAGGCCAATCACGCACGAAGGCCCAAACATAAAAGTATAAGCAGGGCCCCAGCGGCAGCTGTGCGAATCTTTTTCAAAGCTAAGTCACATTTCTAGCGTCGCATTACCAGCTAATCTGCGATCTCGAGCTATCAATGCGGGTCTGGCTATTCGTTATCAGACGCAGCTCGATGCACCTGAAAGCCCGGATTAACTCAACTATGCTGAGCTGTACCACAGCTTTCAACTTCTAATTCGTTTCGCTTTCATTATTGTTTCATTCAACAACCACTTTATTCACTAATAATGACTGAAGTACAACGTTCCCAGTTACTCAGATCATTAATTCAATGGTCATTATACACGTAACAGAAAGTCTATATAGATCGTGTAATAAAGTCGCCTTATTAAAAAATACTTTGATAACATTCTCAAACATTTTATATTAAGAAAATTGTCATCTTTTATTATTGAATTAATGAAAATTAATTTGTAAAAGTATTGGTCCTTAAAGCACATATGCAATTTATAAAAATACATCAATTCAATAATTTAATGTCTTATTATTTTATATAAATTAAACAGTAAATTTAGTAAATATGTAACACTGACATTTATAGTTAACTGTATATTTTATAAGTAAACTTGAAAACTATTGTTTATTTTCTCAAAATTTATTTATTGTAATGAAATATGAAATAAATCGAACAAATGACACGAACAGCAACTCTATTTATAACTATGTAAATAAAAATTGATTGAATTGGCATTACTGGGTTACCACAATATGCAAATTTAAATCGATATTTTTAGTAATATTATGATATATATCAAATTACGTTATAGTAAACTGTTATACGTTATAGTACACTTCCATTTACTCCATTACTCTGAAAATAAGAAATACATTCTGTAATAAAATCGTTGTATCAAAAACGTATAGAATATTAATTCGCCGGTATAAGTTATTAATCTCGATGTATTTGTATATTATTTTGTTGAAACTCTAAAATGTTATGAAAGCGTATAAAATAATCGAAGCCAGATAGAAATAAACGAAGTTTGTGGGATTGGTGAAATAAGTGGAGGTGGTGTAAGGGTTGAAGGGACGATAAATCACTCGTAGTTGACATAGCCAAGTGGGGCCGAACCGCATGACAAGGCAAGTTCCCTCTTTTATTTTCTTTTTCTCTTCTTACATTCGTTTGCACACACTGCCATTGGTATATACTCGCGTGCGGATAACTTCACAATTCGACAGCGAAATACGAGGTGGACCAGCACCAAAAGTCGTTATACAAGACCGCAGGTAGTGACGCGTGGGCTTTACAGTATCGTAAAAATCTACTCTGAGTAATTCGGATGCAAATCGCTCCGAATTCCGCTATTAACGTCTACAATTTATACCATTTGATTTTCTCTTTTCAATAGCATTTCGCGTATATATTCAGACATTTCTTACGACGTTCTTTTCAATTTTTTTGTAACTCACAAAGCAAATTTATACCAAATATCTAATGAAGTATTTATAAAAGAAACTGTTCAAAATTGTCTTTTGATTTGAATGAACATTTTCTAATGAAACAAATGATAAAATAAAAACTTATTTTCTTTTTTCTTATCAGGAAGTGATAAGTTTCCATTATTTCACGATTTTGCACTTTAGTTTCTATTGATATATTCGATTTGTATTGTATAATTTAAATTAGTAATTAGCATAAAAAAACAATTAGGAACCCAAGATCTGCAATTAGTACCTGAAAGATCACAATGTATTAGATTTCGAACGCTTCGTGCAGTATTTAGATTCTTGCACTGTAGTGCAAGATTACGGTGTTCTTTATTCCGGTCACGAACTCGGGTATACCTAGACTCAGACTCCTTCACAGTATTCTCCTTGCTATGCCTCACCTCCCATCCGTTATTTCTTGTTAAATATCTTTGCCGATCTTCACTCAAATCTTCATTTGATTCTTTTACAAAACTTACAAACCACCAAAACTAAAACTTTAGCAAAATTAACTGAAATATTTGGTGTTTTAACTTTTAAAGAACTACTTAACTTTTAATGTGGTTATAAATTTGCACTAAAATATAACTTGTACATGATGTTTACATAAATTATTATATATCAAAGAATATACTAATCTTGAATGAATCCAAGATAAATTTACTTCTTTAGTTACAATAAAGAACATGATAGAATATAAAAGTAAATTAGAATATCGAATAAAAAGTTGAGTAAATATCGGTAAATTTTGTATAATGTAAAAATGTTTGAGTGACTTGAAAGGAGATTTTGCTCGATTGCAAATACATTTGAAACGAGTCAAAAGTCAATCCGTAGTACTGCAGGACTATCAGTATCGCGTTCCTTCTTCTTGCCTTCTTCTTTCGTTCGTTTGCTATTTCTTATTATACCGTATACTCACGTTGGCGGTTGGATCTGAAAACTGCTGCGCCTGCTTGGAGCGGCAAGCTCGACAGCGAGCCGAGGGACTTTAATTACGTCCCCGAGGCGAGTGATCTTTCTTAGTCTTGCTGTATTGTCTCTCAGATAGAACGAAATAAACTTTTCTCCTTTATCCTTGTGTTTTTAATTTCACTAAGTTGAAATTCTTCGATTTCATTACATATTAATATTAAAATTTTCATCAATATTACAATTTATTTGATTAATATTTTGTTATGATTTATTTACTGAATTTTTTAGTAAATAACATTTAACTGTTGCACTTAATTGTGGTTTTTTAACGCATTTCATTTATAAAAAAAATCCTTCATTTCATTTTTCTATGAACGTTTTTAGCAAAGTTATAATCAACTAACTTGAATTATGATTGTTCAAAGCATTTAAAATGCAATATGAACACATCATTGGCAATTAAATTAAGTAGTATAGTATTATAAAGTATAGACAACACCGATGATAAATGAAAAAATAAATCGCGTGAAGTCAGCAAATTGGATTTCCTGCGCCGCTCAAATGACTCGATGTCTTTATTTCCGGTAGGGTTGCTTTATACTCGCAAGCATCGGTGCATTTCGTTTCGTGGCTACGCAGCATTAACGTTTCGTTCTCACTGCAGTTTTCTCATTCTTGCTACGTAACAAAGCACCGCGCTTCCTTTCGCATCTTGGGACGTGACAAAGCGTCACGTTTCCTTTAGAATTGTCAACCAAAAGCACCCGTCAAAATGAACTCGTAAATGATTAGTCATATAATGTAACCATATTTATACATTTTTTTATATGTTCATTTTGTTGACTATATGATATGCTTACTCAAAACTTCAAATAAATTTTCACACGAAATCTCATATTAATAATGTTGTGAGAAAAGTCATAAGAAATATTTCGGATTTTGTGGATATACATTTTGAAGTAATTTCAGGTCTCAATTTTGTACTTGATTTCGCAAATGATAAGTGGTTTGTTTTTTCATCAAATTTTATTACAATGCTTTCTTAGGTAAAAAATTACATCTCAGTTTTTTGTACAAAGAGATACATCTCTTATGTAGAAATGTAGGCGATGTATCCTTTTGCATGCAAAATTTGAGGTGTACCGGTTTAAGTAAGAAACATCGATTAATAAGTATTGATTTAATATTATCAATTATTTCTATCCATCTATTCTATTCCATCTAGTACATTATAATCTGATATTATTTTTCTATGGTAACTTTAAAATGAACAGTTGGGTAAGTTCATTTAAATGAATATTATAAAATTGGTGACAAAAAGTATACAAATAAACTATGCCTAAATTCAATTAGGAATCCATGCACTTTTGAAAAATTTCTTTCGAAACTAAATCGAGTCTGTGTGTCCAAAGTCACATGTCAAAATCTCAACAAAGTCTGTTTTGTTTGTTAGAACATCACCGTTAAAAGATAATATTTTTAAAAACTCACCTTATGCCTGATACTGTAACACCCTGCTTTCAATATGATTAGAACGTTGCTTCTGTCAAAAATTATGTGTTGACGTGTAGCTCTTATAATATTTCTGAAATCAAAAGATAAAGCATATACATTTTTATTTTTTGTTAATTTTTGAATCTGAATGATTTAATTATTATTTCTATAGTTAAAAAGATTCTGTAATCGATGAATATAAGCTCCAAATAATGGTACATTTACTTTGTAGATATTACAATAGACTTTAATATTATCTATTTATTTGATTACTTTATTATACTTTTTTCATTAGGAAGGTATTTGCATAGAAATGTTGTCATCATTACACTAAAGTAAAATATTTGTATAACATATGAAACTCTAAACTGCTTCAAAGCAGCCGTAAATATGGCGCTCGTGAACTTAGGATAGAGATTAGTCTTTCCGTTTTGATCTGATATTTTATTATAAATAATGCACACTTCGTATCACACATTTCAAAATTAATAAAAAAATATATAGATTTATGTGATTCAATTGTGTCATATTAAAAAAGCATTTGCGTGATTTATTATGAAGCGAATCTCTTTTAAATTGACGTAAATTACCTCATAGGAAAAATTGTATCTGCAAAACATATATATTTTTTACCGCTTTTTCTATGTGTAAAATATATTTTAAATATATTTTGTTATATTTGACATATGCGTTGGCGTGTATTTATGTTTTTATTTATAGTTATATTTTTTTATGTGTATATCAGTAATTTCCTATAGCGAAGATATATCCAAATAATTATATAGACTGGAAATTATACTTATCGTCGCTTTTATATATATTAGATATATAATTGCCCATGTTTTGCCCATATTTTTAAGCTTAAGTACTTTGGTATATATCTTGGATATATATGAAATATAAATCTTGTTTCTTGTATATATACATATATATAAAATATATATTTTTCGCTGGAAATATATTTTATATATTTTAAATAAATTTTTAAGAATGATTGCTAATATTTCTAAATATATTTGTTATTGTAATGGTGGAAAAGTTTGTTTAAACGTTTTTAAGAAAACTTATAACATTACTAACAGACTACAGAATCAAAAACATCAGAATCCATTAATGGTAAATAATGCCGAAAGTCCTTTAAGCG
>JABFPJ010002394.1:0-19822 GCA_022817425.1 Gryon sp. ZL-2020
CGATTAATCGATTTTAAGTAATTGATATCGATTAATCGATTATAAGTAATCGATGTCGATTAATCGATTTTTTGATTAATCGATTATTCGATAATCGATTATTTTCAAATAATCGCCCATCCCTACTAAAAGTCATTCTCAATAATTTGCAACTTTTCTTTTCGTTTGTTTAATAATAATATTTTTATTTCAGAACTCGGAGTCAAATAAAAACTCATAAATTATGCATAATGAAGAATCCCGAAAATATTTAAAATGACTGAAATTTGAGAATGAAGGACCTAAGTCTTGGTTAGGTCATAAAATATAAAATTGAAACGCATACGTGATATCGAGCTCGCGGTTAACGACCCGAACAGTGGCCTTGCTCGCGACCTCCTCGAAAGCAACGCACCTTAGGAAAATGGCGAAACGAAGATGTATAGAAAGAGAGAACGTATGTATATATCTCTCTATGTGTATATATATATATATATATATATATATATATATATGTATGTGGTTCACAACATCCTCTCACGTAGATCGTCGTCCGTAAAGAAGAACGCGAGAGCTGACGTTACAAGTCGATCCCGATTGGACGAGAAAGAGACGACAGATTTGTTGATATGCAATGAGCAGGTTTCTGACGATGACTTTAATGGGATTTCAGTGAAATCCCTCGTAGGATGTCTCAAAAATTAATAATTAATGCCTAGTTTAAAAAAAAAGTGCAACGCAAAAAAGTTGTCGCATTTTTGTACATCAACTTTGTAACAGCTTTTTTAATTTATTTATTTTTTGCCTTTTGCTTAGCTTTGCCTTTAATTTTTTATTTATATTTAGATTAAACTTTTGCTAAGACGCTGATGAATAATTTATTCTTATTGTATTATCGAGCGAAACTCGCGGTCTTTGAAGTAACTTTTTTTTATTCTAAAATCTTGTTAATAGAATTTACGATGGATAGGAAATTCCATTGTTCGAAAATAAGCCGTTGTATTATAATCTGACTTTTAAAGCATGGAAATTTTAGTATAGGTACAGTTATGGTTCATTAAGAATGCTTTTATCATCTCGTTAAATACCAAAACGAGTTACATTTCAAAGAAACAAAAAGTTTTGAGGTTTTGATATTTTTTAGAAAATATGAATAACATCAGCATAATCATTTCAGACGTTTAAATTATGTTAGTAATTGGGATTATGATTACTGTGCAAGCTAATCAACTATGTAATAACAAATTATATAATAATTATACTGAAATTCAAATGACAACTCGGATTTCACTTCGTTTAACTTGATAGAATATATTGAATTTAATATCCACAAAGTATGAGTAACACTGACGGAGAAAAATAAGCCTAAATATCTTCTAGGCTTTAATATATGCGTTTTTAATGCCGTTACGTCATATTTATATAACTCAAAAGTTATTACTTATTAAAAATGTCGTTTATGTCCAGAAGGAAACACCAACCTGTAACAGAAAGAAATGCGGTAATCAGTAAAATTACGTTCACTATTAACGGTAAATTATTATTAATATTATATTAGGAACATTTTTCAAATGTAAGATAAGATGTGTTACTAATTATTTTTTCACTTTTTACTAGACTGTATATTACTCTAACTAAGATATAAATTTTACTGAAGAAAGCCGACCGATGTCTTTTCAATGACAAGGTAATTAGAATTTCTCCAACTTCTTCATGGGAAAAATGAAGAGGTTAGTCTGCGTCTTTTTCTTGAGAAAAAAGATATTTAATGGTTTCATAAGTAATGTGTGCAACTATCTGACGGTGTACTAAGTAATGTCTTTATTTTACTGTGTAATGTAAGAAAATTATGCGTCAATTTTAATTTGAAAAAGATCATTTCTAAAACCATTGAAATGTATTCTGCATGGACTTTGAAATCCATCATTGAGTTTATTTTTAGATTTTTCAAATATTTAATCGTCAGAAGATGAATTTATAAGAAATGTATTAAGTTTTTATTGATTTTGGTTCAAAAAGCGATAACCACTTTTTGTTTATTTTAAATTAAAACTACGTTCTTTTGACCTTTTAGCGAACCAAAATTTATACGGAAATTAGAAAAACGCCTAGTTTTCAATCATAATTCACCGATGACCTAAGGTTCGATTTTACATACAAATATAATTATGTAAATCAACTTGCGTAAGTTAATTCATGTTTATATAACTTCATCGGCTCAAAGAAATGATGAAATGATGTCTTTTATTGGCATTTTTATCCGAACATTTATCTTTAACAATTTCATTAATTTTATTCATGTTAAGAAATAATAATTAATTTTATAATGAAAACATAAATAAAAATAGAAATTATTTGTTAAAAATGCAAAATTTTAAATTGCAGTTTTCAAATTTCGCGCCAAACACTAGCGCCACCAACATTGTGTTAAGTTGGTGGCGCTAGTGTAGCACTAAGTCAAACATAAATTTAATTTTAAAACTTTAAACTAAGTATTATTATAACTAATTGCAGACGATTTTTTGGCGAATAAAAAAGTTTACGTTTAAATGCACCGTTGCGTGTTAAGAGTTCATAATTGACTTCATGGTTGCCAGTTCTGAGCTCTTGCCAAATTGAGGATGCGTCTAGGCGGGAAATCGTGCACACGTAATACCGGCTTCTTGTGCATATCTAAACGGACAATTGTACTCTATTTAAAAAAAAGCATAGACAAAAACATTTGCGTGAAGAATACATTTTCGCTATAATTACTATCCATAGTACAATATAACATCGACTTTTTTTTTGCTTTTAAATTTATGTCATTGTAAAAGTCCTTAATCAAATATTTACTTTAATCTATAGCATTTATTTTTTTCAGAGCAACGAAAGCAACAAAACAGTGGATGTGACAGTCACTTGTAGGTCAGATAATATAAAAAGCATCTCATTTATGGTTAATGTTATTATAATTCAAGGCAAAAAATATCGAGATATGTATTTTGTGTTGGCACATTTAAATGCGGATGAAATTTGAGGTAAGACACAAACATAACCTTAAAATGAAAATGTATTTTTATGATTAGTGTCATGATTATACTGCCATCTAGCTTGAATATAGGTTTATAGGTTGGTACGTCTGAGTCTAGTTAGTTTAGTTTATAACGAGACTGATAATGGAAGACACGTGTCTCAAAAAAGAGTTAAATAAAGATTGTAATCGAAAGTTTATATGTAATAAAATATTTTAAAAATATATTGAAATTAATTTAAATAAGAAGAACATTACAATTAGCCTTCGTTGACTATAAAAATGAAGAGTAAATGAAAATTAATTTTACAGGTGGCCTGAAAATCTAACCTTAAAGGAAGGTATGTTTTTGCAATCGTTAAAATAAAAGAAACTTTGAGACATTCACTTCGTCAAACATAACTTGACGCCTTTCTTCGTAGTTGTTTGAGCTCGTCTATAACGCTTGTCATCATCCTCGTTTCGCTCGTTGCGAGAAAGAGGCGCATACTTTCTTGAACATGGCACAAATCTTAACTTTACACGAGACCCGACTCTCTCGCGGTCACTTTCATCAATATCGGATAACTCGGTTCTTTAAATCGACTCGTTTTATTTTCACGTTTCTTTATCATATACGAGAGAATAAACATCGAGAAAGTATTCGATTCCGATGACGTACATCATCAAAATGGTCAGTATTGAGTTAACAAAATTAATAGAGCATATTTGTTGATTTGAAAAATCAAAAAGATTTGTGCAAAAAAAGTTCCATTAAGTATGTGAGGTTAGGTTAAATGACCCATCCATAGTGGCCGTGACCAATTCACTAAAGTGTCGGTTTTCACTTTGAAGATAAGTTATCATTTTATAAAGTCATTACAATATATCATCACAATAATTCATATTGATTTATATTTTTTAGGTTAGGATTTTTCAGTGCATATAAAATTGCTTGAAAGTTAACATTTTCAACATAACATTCGAATTGGGATTCAAATGAATTATGGTTAAGCAACCACTCAAATGCGACGAAAAAACGAGTACCGTATTTCCCAGTGAACTTGATTAGAAACTAAACAAAAAAGCAAGTGTTTTCTTCCAGAGGATGGGATTGGGTTTTTTTTTCTGCACCCAGAAAGATGTTACGGTAACGGCTTGATCGGTTCGAATTTGTAATACACCGACGAAGTAAACAACTCCAATCCAGCGGAGTTTCTCCTCATCATGGTGGCGTACGCGAGACGCCAATGTCGAAGTGATTTGTTAGTGACATAACATTTGTCTTCGTTAGAAACATAATTAGAGGATGAAGAATGGAAATTACATTCAAATTTCTAATAAAATGAAAGGAACAAGTTTCTCGCAAGTGCAGATGATGAGTCAGCGCAATAAATAAATTAAAGTACATAATAAATTCTCGTATTATAAAGCATCAGTATGTCAAGAAGAACTCTTTGTTGAACTGTTTATTACGAAGAATGAACAATTAGATAATAATATTTTAACAAGTTTATAGTTTTGAAAAATTCAGTTGTCAAGAGGAAGGTGTTTTAATTAACAGTCATTAAAAGTATGGAAATAGCGTCATCTATAAATTAACGTCAACTGTGTTACATAATTACTCAGCAATTAGTGTTAATGTGACCATCTTAAATATCATCAGCTTGGAATAAAAAATAACTGTGTCATTTTTTAAATGAATTCGTTTCGGGGGAATTTATATTTGTCACCTGACAAATCTTTTTCGGAACTCCAATCAAGTCCATCATGTATTAAAATAATTAATATTGAAGAAACATAATAGTCACACAATGTATCGTCATTTGGCAACTAAAATCATAATTGTTGTCTCACATTAAGTTAATTGGTCTTGGGGAATATTTTGTAGTCACCTAACGTATCGTCACTGTCGAATTGGAATCAATTCTGCTCCATTGTAAGCTAAACAGTATTGGAAAGAAATATGTATTCATCGAACATATCGTCATTTGGTAAGTAAAATCATAATTGTCACACATTAAGTTGATTGGTTTTGGAGAATTTTTTGTAGTCACCTAACGTATCGTCACTGTTGGACTCGAATCAATTCCGTCCGATTTTAAGCTAAACAGTATTGGAAAGAAATATGTATTCATCGAACATATCGTCATTTGGTAAGTAAAATCATAATTGTCACACATTAAGTTGATTGGTTTTGGAGAATTTTTTGTAGTCACCTAACGTATCGTTACTGTAGGACTGGAATCAATTCCGTCCGATTTTAAGCTGAACAGTGTTGGAAAAAAATGTGTATTCATCGAACATATAGTCATTTGGCAATTAAAGTTATAATTGTCACACATTAAATTGATTGGATTTGGGGAATATTATGTAGTCACCTAACATATCGCCACTTCTGGAACTGGAATCAATTTTGTCCCATTTTAAGCTAATCATTATTGGGAAAATGTATATATTCATATCGTCATTTTGCAACTAAAAGCAACTCTGTCACATAATAAATCAGCAATTGGTATAAAAGTGATCATATCATCATTTTCGAAACACCGTATAATTCCGTTACGTAGTAAATTCCGCCAATCAATATTATTTTCATTTACTCACTATGCACGTATAGTTATCGTGGGATAATATATAATTTAAAGTAATATTTAATCTCTCAACGTGGTCCTTAAATGCAGTGCATTAATCTTCGGTTAAACATAAAAAGAATCGCAGAATAAAAATGGCCCTTTTTTTGGTTTACGGTGACACAAAATTGATATTGTATGCAGACAGTTTAAGAAGTATCTGATAAACTATGGCAATTTCTTCGATAGTTCATTATCCGGACGGCGTGACTGGACCGAATCAATGGAGAAAGTTGCGTGGCGCTCGGTCGTTTCTCATAACTAGCGTAGGTGTGTATATAATACTGCTGCCTGCTTCCAGGTATATAAAGTCGGAAAAGAAAGGACATGTGAGATAAGACAATTTTCATGACACCAACGAGACACGCTAGAATTCTTAATGTCAAATGTAACCTTAGCAATTTTTTTTTTTGTTTTTGAGGAGAACGTTTTAACAAAAGTGAATTAGGGTAATTAATTGTAACAGTTATCGAAGTCATTGATACAAATTTTTCCATTGATTCGTTGCAGTTGGACGCGTTATTAATATTAATGACTTGTGATAAATTGTTGCGACTCAAAGTGGGGGCTACATTGCATTAATTACATGTTTTACAACTGGCGAACAAAAACGAGAGTTGTGTTGTACGTATGTAAACGTGCGTTTTCCAACGACTCGCGCTATTTTACGAGAATACCATTAAGTCTTATTTTTTTGCAACAGAGAATGTTCGATGAAATTTAATAACATATTTCTAGCATAAAAAAAGATAATAATGGTCTTTTTTTTAGTTCAGATGAACCTTTTCTAAAAATAATTTCATACAATCTGCAAGATGAAAAAAAATTAATTGATCCACCATATTGGAGAGTTAATGATATTGCTCTATAAGTAGCCATTGTGGATTCAGAAAGGAACGAGTATGCCTAAAAAAATTCGAAAGAAAGAAACACGTGACATGTTAACTTTATCAAATCTGCCGACGTTACGTCACTATTGCAACATTGCGCGCGACAACCTTGCAATGCCACCTTCTTTTTTACATTCGCAATACGTACAATCACGAACAAAAGCACACCTGCAAGTGATTGGCTTCAGATGATGAAGAAGAATTCTTAAACGTTGGTTCATCATAGCCAGGGAGCAACTTACAAAAAAAAATGTCAAATGGCCAAACACGTCAATGCCTAATGAATTATTCAACGTCGATTGTCCAATCAAATGTCGACAATATCGATGAAACTGACGACTGAATTAAAAATAAGAAAACAACCGATTTGCATTTGAAATTTAAAATGATTCTTTTTACAGTACAATTTCAATTATTCTGATTATACAATCTTGTATATAAAAGCGATCAGATTACAGTAAGTAGCTGTAATCAGATTATCTGAGATAGCGATTATATATATATAAATTGAGAAGAAATAGAGACAAAGTAAATATTGTTTTTAACTTTGGTTTCACTTGTATGTTTGTGTTAAACGAATTGAAATCAAGTTGCGTGGAATAATTTATTCAATCGGTAAGGTTTTGTGCGGCAAAGAAAGTTACATCAACGACCTTAACGGGAGTCCTAACAGGAACTAATAATTACGCATAGGAAAGGCCCCGTAGGGCTGAATGTGCCAGCACTTTAGAATCCCAGTCTATAATCAGCAATTTGCAGCCGACAAATTTAAATCTTTCCATATCCATTGCTTATCTCAAGATAATTGCTCAACATCGATATCCATCGATCAAAATATTGATCGTAAGATCAAAACTAACCAAAAAAATTGTTATCTCAATTTCTGAATTAATTACTTTTTATATATGAAAATCACTAAAGCGTGTATATAATTATCATTTTTTTTTGTCATGAATCAACGTTTATAGAGAAATCAGAAAATTTTCCCTTTAATGTTTTAACATTTGATAAACAATAATTTTCGATAAACATTTTTGCTGAAGTCACGTTAACATTTAACTTCAAAGTGAAGTGAAGAAGAAAAAAAAAGATAATCATTTACATTACATTGCTTTCGACCTAATTCGGTGTATATTTACGGCGATAAACAATTTGCCGTAATATTTGCGCTTATTTATATGCAAGACGTGTATAATTGTTTCTAACATCGGGCTGTCAATAACCATTGCTGATCTAATGAGCGATGAGATTTTTAACTGTACTTGATTGCAGATCAGTTTTACAGCAATCAGTATCAACGCGCTGAGTATATAGGTAATGAGAAAATTTCTCGATCGTAAATAGTATTCAAATGCAAGAATAACTCAATACGGAAATTTGATTTGAAAAAAAAATGAATATAATTATTAGTTTTACACTTTATTTGCATGAAAATATGTTGTTCTTTGTCTGCAAATGAAAAAAATGCGTAAACAGTAACCAATAACTGTTTTATTCGATCTCCACATGGCAGATTCGTTTCATCGGAACACTAGCGCCGCCAACTCAAAAGCGTCGCTTAGCGCGGCAAATTTAAAAATTCAAATTTTTTATTGGATCAGACTACAATCTATATATAAATTTACAATGTAGTTTTTGTTAAAAGCCTCAATTTAAAGAAAAGTTTTCCAATTTTTATTAAATTTGAATTTAATTTTAGTAATTAATAAAACAAATTTTGTTAATGTAAGCTAAGTTTCATGATTACAAAATAATTTGAAAAAAAAAACTGAATGTAATTATTAGTTTTACACTTTATTTGCATGAAAATATACTATTCATTATCTGCACATGTTTCATCGGAACACTAGCGCCACCAACTCAAAAGCGTCGCTTAGCGCGGCAAATTTGAAAATTCAAATTTCTTATTCGATTAATTATTAAAAATAAATTCTTATAATAAATTTGAATGCATTTAATTTAAATAACAAGAAAGAGGAAACGAAAATCGGAAAAATGGAGCAAAAACATGGATTGAAACTTGGCTCGGCAATCACAGTAGCTTGTATACATATATTTATATATATGCAGAAATAATGGTCGCTGTTACGCAACGGAAATTCGCGCGGGCGAAACCAAATGTAATAACAGTAATTCGCTGGTTAATTAATGGCTATCTTAATTGTTCGGCTTTGAGCCGTAAAACGGTGATCACGGTGGGTGCATTTTGCGCGCATTACGTGCCGTAATAATTGTGCAACGCGGGTGCGGTACCTGGATGGTCGGGCATCGGAAAAGCAATCAACTGTACGACGTCGAGCAAAAGACCCAACGGAACTCGGATTATGTCTATATATATGTATATATGTATGCATCTTTTGCGCGAAATTGATTCGCGGTATCGGGAAGTTGAAGACTTGGCTTTTAATGCTTTCGCATGCGCGATTCGATGGAAGAAGCGTGGAACGCGCGTAATCAGCGGGCAGAACGCAATTCTGTTATGACGGAATGGCTACGCTCAACTGCCATAACCCGTCAGGTCCATATACGTTGGCAACTTCGGAAAACCTTCAACGCGTGAATCGTGCTTATTTTTTTTTTTTTTTTTTATTATTATTACTCTTCTCGATCATCAATTTCTTTTTCGATCGAGCATCTTGAATTATTGCACTGAAAAACCGGCTTCAATATATATGTATTTCAATCCAGATAGGAATATCTCATCATTCTTTATGAGTGAAATTCAAACGTGAATGTTATTAAAAAAATGCTCGAATTGAAAAAAAGAAGTAATATTTATCTTCAATGCAATCCCGTCTTTTAAATTAACTCGACTCTTAATGTATTTTACGTTAATGTAGTGATATCGTAAAATATGATGATGTTTGACTTTTAAATTTCGCGCGCTCAGAGTCGATTTTGAGTTAGCGGCGCTAGTGTTGTGATAAAGTCAAGTTATCTTATTTTGTCGTTAATTAATGCGCTCGAATTTATTTAATTTTTTATTTTATGTTAGAGGATTGATATTTTAAAACAAAATAAAATTCGATTTTTAAATTTCGCGCGCTCAAAGTCGATTTTGAGTTGGCGGCGCTAGTGTTGCGATAAAATCAAGTTACCTTATTTCGTTAATTACTGCGATGGAATTTACTTTAGTTTTTATTTTACATTTAGGTATTAATATTGTAAAATATAATGTAAAATTCGATTTTTAAATTTCCCGCCCTCAGAGTCGATTTAGAGTTGGCGGCGCTAGTGTTCCGACAACATCCAATCATTTTCTTTCATTCTTTATCATCACGAAATCTTCGTTTCTCTTTCTTTTATTATTCTTCATACTTAACATTTTTCTGCAAAAACAAAAACGAAACAAAAAACGAACATAATTTACACGCATACTTTTGCAGGAAAATTCCGAAACATCGCGTTAGATGGGATATCAACATTGCAGCCCAACCTTACGTGGGTGCTAATATCTTAAGATACCACACATTGTTTTGCAATTCTTGTCGACAAATACATCTTCATGAAAAATAATCTTTTTCATCGCTTTTGTTTTCTTTTTCACTTAGCTTCCAATCGACAATAACATAACCTAACTTTTACCTCGTTATCCCAAAGCGTTTAATTTTTCTTGACAAATTTTTTATTCCACAAGATTTGAATGTCGTAAAGCGCAATTTTGTCGGAATAAAACGTTCAACTCGGTTACATAATGTGGAAATAAAATTATTTTCATTACTAGGAAGCGATTAAATATCTACTTATGTCGTTCGCTTGTTACGGTTAAATGGCGGTTTCTTATGAATAGATGGCGTGTTTTAGCAAACTGTGCGCATGTTATGCTTATTACTTAATACTTTCATAATTTTATTTGCATTATTTTTTTTATTCATTTTTTGCACACATTTACTGAATATTTATTTTTCGCCATTTTGATTCATAAATACTACATTGTTGCCACACGTATTTATACAATGGAACATTTTTAATTTATTGTTTTGAACAGTAAACATAACCTCACTTTAGAGAAAAAATCAACAACGTAATAAAATGTAAGTTGATATTTTTGTCAATACAAGATAATGAGCGTTGTACAATTGAAATTAATTGTTTAACAAGTGTTTAAAAAATATTTAAAGATGACGGTTTCTGTTGCTTATTCCCGAGAAAATGCGATAACGAATTACGATAAGATAAGGACATTGTAATGTATTTGCTTATAAATTACAATCATTTAAAAAAAATACGAATTTTAAGATTATTTTTATCGCGATTAATGAATTGGCATTTAATTTTTTTTTTTTTTTTTTTTTTTTTTTAAGAAAGAAATATTTCACAATATAAACATATATATAAACATAGAAAGTAAATGTCGAAAAAAATTTTCGTCTACGCAATGTTTTGCATATTTTTGTAAACATTGAATATATATATACTTTCTTCATATTTCATAACCGTAAAATAGTCGAGCAGCATTAAAATCAACATTGTCGTATTAGATATAATTGGTGTAATTAAATGCCGCGGACTTGGCGTGTCGATTTTTCTTTATCCTTAATTTTCCCATTCAACGTTTCGTTATCGGTAGCGCAACCTCTTAATTGTTGTGTTTCGCCGCCGATCGCAAAACAAATACAATGAAATTGCGAGAATTAAAAGGTCACGTTTTACACAAAAAATACAAAACATAGCATGTTATTTTTAATATTATTAAATGAACTTTAGCGCAACGATTATAATATTTACTTTTATTTTGTTTCTTTCTTCATTAAAAACAAACAATAACACCTTTCGTTTAGCAACAATAAGATGCAAAGTCACGTCAATGACAAATATTTTCAACTTTGCTTGTTTACTTTTTATGCTTTGTTTATAAACTAAAATGTCAAATTTTGTTTATAAACAATACAACTCAAGGCCAAATCAATGTCATACAATGTTTGTACAGTTTTGTTTGTTTACATTTTCTGTATTGTTTATGAACAACAATTTGGAATTTTTTTTATAAACAATACAACTTAAGGTCAAATCAATGCCATACAATGTTTTCAAACTTGTATTTACTTAAATTTTTGTATGTTTACAAATAAATAAACACTTGTAAACATTTCACATTTTGTTTATAAACAGTGAAATTCAAGGTCAAATGAATGTCACACATCGTTTTCTGTTGTTTATTCACTTTGAATAAATTTGTCAAATGGATGTTTGTAAATAATGATGAAACCATTGTCGTTTCTATCATTTAAGTAGGCGTCAAT
The DNA here is from genome assembly GCA_022817425.1 of Gryon sp. ZL-2020. NCBI lineage: Eukaryota > Metazoa > Arthropoda > Insecta > Hymenoptera > Scelionidae > Gryon > Gryon sp. ZL-2020. The sequence continues at coordinate 11,738 of JABFPJ010002394.1, forward strand.
ACGAAATGGACGTTTTTCAATTGGAAAATGAAAGTGACCGCGTGCAAATCAGCATTTTATATTATTGAAACACGACAGTCATCGTATAAATATCAGATTGAAAAAGAGGCCTCTCGTTGAGTGGCTAACAAGTGTCTCTTTATTCCAACGAAGAAACATAGAAAGCTATTCACTATTCGTCACTTGTACAAATATCCGGCAATCAATCAAATTCATCAAAAAAATTGAAACAAAAAAAACAATTCTACAAAGTCACACAAATTGTAAAAACGTAGTAATTAATTCTTATTGAAAAATCGAAAAATGGCGATTTTGGAATATTTTAAATTTTGGCGGGAAATTTGAAAATGCAACCAAAAATTGAGTTCAAATTTTCCGCTAAAATAACAAAATGGCGATTGTTTATTATTTTCAAATTTGGCGGAAAATTTGAAAAGTTTTTTGAATTTTGTCATTTTTTTATTGATAGTGAATATAAGTTATTAAATTTAACTGTGTAAAAGCAAAGAAAAATGCAAAAAATGGAAAAAATGGCGGTTTTTAAACATTTTACATTTTGGCGGGAAATTAAAAAATATTTTTAATTTGTGCAATAATTAAATTTTCTATAACAACAATAATAACAAATAATTGTTTATAAGTTATATCTGAAGCATAATTCATTCTTGAACTGCCGTCCATTCATCTCAAAGTGGTGCGCGCGCGACTGCATCTCTTCGTTCATGCGAGCCCTGACCTACGCGCGCGCGTGCACACGCAACTGTGTCCCGCTGACTTAGCGAGTCGTCCCGAACATCGTAGCTGCCACCCTAAGGTTAGTAGCCTGAAGTGCCAAGGCAACGACCTTGCGCGCACGCGCATACCGGTAAATTTGATTTTTTTTATCCGCCTTCTTTTTTTTTCATCTCCACTTTTCTCCTTATCTTCTTATTTTGTTACCCATCCGCAATTGGTTTTCGCGCATCTGAGCGATTGGCGTACGCGCACGCGCACAAAAATGCATCTGCGCCAGATTAAATGGACGCGATAACGCGCGAAACGACCGGTTTTCACCGCGCCAAACGGAAGAGAGAAGACGACACGTTGATTTTTCATTCGTTTGTTTTGCTTGTTGTTACGCGCATGCGCTAATTAGGCGAATCGCGAATACTCGGATTTACGACGTGAAGTTTGCTGTATGAAATCCCAGTTTATGGAGGACTTTGGTTATAAGTTGTTTTTATCTTCTCAATGTGCCAAGATAAGATACATTTTTTTTCGAGGTTAATTTTCAATATTTGATAAAGAAAACAACATGATGGATATCGCGTTACAATCTCGTGAAAATTACAGTTTTGAGATGAAAAAATGGAAATATCGGTAATTTCATCGCGGCCATTTTTTTTAGTAATTGAAAATGGATGGTAAATTAATTCAAGTTTTCTAATTTATTGGACAAATTAAAAAAACAAAAAAGGTTATGTGAATCATGGTGATATGTATATGTATATATACATGTTGTATGTGTATATATGTATATATAACATTATGTATACATAAATTATATATGCATATATATATATGTATATATGAAATAAAAGCGATCGCAATCACGAATCACGAAGCCGGGTGTACACATTATGTCATGATTCCCGAGCGTGCAATAAAACATTCACTTTTACGCAATGTAGATCAGCTGACCAGCAATGATTACATCGAGTAATTTTGTGATCGTAGGCATATTTTCGTTCGTGATTATTCCCTCTCATTGGACCGATTGTTTGTACACGTCTTTGTCAGTCATGCCACGACGCGCGACAACATTCAATTCTTCAGCCAGAAAGAAGGAGAAAGAAAAAGAAGAAGAAAAAGAAGTTGAAAGAACAATGGTTCGATCAAATTACCGTAACTGCGTAGGAAGTACGATGTGTGCGACACCTACGTTTTTGCGTGCTTAAAATTCGCAGAGGAAGGTCGTTGGGACAAACGTAAGTTAAAATAAAAATTAAAAAAAAAAAACAATTTTACTAATATTGAAAAAATTATTTTCAGTGGGAATCGAACTCGAGTCCTGTTGGTAAGCAGAGTTGCTGTATTTAAGAACCCCAATCTGGTAAAAATATAGGTAAGTCACGTGACTACTAAAAGTCACATTTTTGCCAAAGCGCTGATTGGTTAACCGCAACGCCTTGACAAAAAGGTTAAATACTTATTATTATTTTAATTAGCATAATATGACGTATCTTATATGATGAACTATTTTTTACTGGTCTTAATTGTAAGAATAGGTATGTTGAACTGTAATTTAATTAATTTATTTATTTAACTATTTAAATGGATCGTATTATTTATTCTTAACTTGTGCATGTAATGATATAATTTTTTTCGCAAATTGTAGGTTTTGAGAATGATTCCGGTTGGGAATCGAAACGCCAGCTTGTAAAATCAAATAAATAATCCACTTGAGGGAAGACTTTCTGTTTTTTCTCATATCCTAATGACCAATTAAATAATTTCCTAAATATATTATAATTGAGGATAATATACTTTTTTACTCATTTAAATATTTATTGTTTACATGTGTCTAACCTAACTTAATTGTTCTTATCAAAGCGTAGCTACATTCACGTCATTGAATGAACACAACTCACTAGACTCATCACGCATTGATATTTTTGGCAGATTTGTGTTGAAGATTTGTATTTGGCGGTATGATTGGTTGGCGTGATTAGACGAATGAGGCGGAAATAGATGGCGTGAGAGAGGGATGGAAGGAAAAAGAAAACGATCAGGGAGATTAGTGAATGGATGGGCTTAGACAAGATCGGTTGTAATAGAAGAATCGAGCGAAAAAGAATAAATAATTAAAATAAAGATTGTTTAAACTAGAGAAATCAACATAATATTATAATGTTAAAAAATAATTATAATAAGTGTTTATTGTATATCCAACATTTGTATATCCATTAAAGAGTAAGTTTTTAAGCCAGTCATTGATGTCCATAACTGTACAGTTTGCAACATTAATGCCTGGATCGCTTTTCCAAAATGTCAACATTTGTATTTCTCACAGTATCTCTATCCTTTTTTGTACAACATGTGAAAAAAGGACAGAGATACATTTAGAAATACAAATTTTGATAATTGCAAAAATTAGAATCCGGGCTTTAATGTTGCACGCTGTACATATATAATGAGCTAACTTAAAGCCTGAAGTTGGCAACGGATTTGAAGTATAAAGCAGGAAAGTATATCACCGAGAAAGAGACATGCGTCGCGATGAAATGCCGTTAATGAAACCGAAAAAGTGGACGGGCGTTGACTTTTATTACGGGCCAAACTGCTGAAGAGGTAACATCAATGACCGAGGTGCAAAAGCAGGTGCCCCGTCCGAGAGCGAGTACAGTTATCTAGCCTGATTATGGCCGCGACGAAGACACCGGCGACAATTTTTCAGACGCACCTTTTCCACGCGCATTATTTATGAACGTCGGCAATTTTCGTAACACCTACTCGACATAATAACATGGCATTAAATTTCGATTTGATTATCGACAATGGGCATATTATTGCGATGTACATAAGCAGAAACATTTTTTCTTTGTGTTTTACTAATCAAATCATTTCAAATTGCAGGTTAACAATGTAAAAGTGTGATGGAAATGCTGATTGGGCCGCCAGCGACGACATTGTTGAAATGACTTTGACAAGGACAACGCTATGTAAACATTAGAACAAAACAAGATTGAAAATAAGATTTTTTTAGTTTTAGTAAGCTCTACTAAAAATTTCGTGAAATTTCGTGTTCACATTTTCTGATAATTCTGAAATGTACTTTTCCTCCCTAGTGATGGAAATTAGAAACAGAAAGTTATTTTCCCTCACTCGGGGTGAAAAGTAAGAATAGAATATCATGTTTTGCAACTAGAGAGGAAAGTTGCTAATTCCATACGAGTGTAAGAGGCTGATACTTTCTACTTTTCCTCCCTAGGGAAAGAAAGTAAGTGTCATGATTATACTGCCACCTAGCTTGAATATAGATTTATAGGTTGGTACGTCTGAGTTTAGTTTAGTTTATATCGAGACTGAAAAATAGAAGACACGTGTCTCAAAAAAGAGTTAAATAAAGATTGTAATCGAAAGTTTATATGTAATAAAATATTTGAAAAATATATTGAAATTTATTTAATTAAGAAGAACATAACCTAAAAAAATGAATATTTGTAAATGATTAATATTACAATCATAACCTCATAAACAGTTATGCTCGAATTAGCATAAAAAAATTGATGCGCAACCAATGAGAATTACGACACGAACATTCAATTTAATTTCTCATTTATTTATTTTAATTGTCTGTTAACCTAAATGAATGTTACACAAATTGCAATTTACGATTAACTAAACGACTACAACATTTCGTCATAAATTATATTATATATAATAAAAATGCATACAATTTATTTATGTTTATTAATTTGTACATGTCTTCGTTGTTTGTCATAAAATTGGTTTATTCGCTTAATTTATTTGCTAATTACGTGACTTTTGTCAAGATGGCGATTTTCCAGTTTATTAAGACTTTCCCACCGGCCACAGAGGGACTGCGTTAATAATGACTATTATGCTCATTCGCTGTTGAAATTACCTTGACTTAATGTTTTACACACGACTGTGTAGTCAAACTCGCGAATAACTGTTTTTCATTATGTTTGCAAAAAAAATATACATATTTGTTTCACACTCAATTTTTTCCAAGCCATTAACACATTTTAAATTTCATTCATTCAAAATTCCCGCCAAAGTTGTATTTTTTCAAATTTCCCGTCAAAAACTGGTTTAAAAATTTTTTTTTAAATCCCGCCAATAATTGTTCTTTTTAAATTTCCCACCAAAAAATTATTTTTTAAATTATCAAAAATTGGCGGGAAAAATTAAAAAACGTATGGTACTTTAAGTATTATATTATTACGTGTTCGCTTTTGCTTTATGTCGAGATATTAACATCCACGCACGAGCGCGCAAAATGTTTTAAATTCCATTCTGCGAACACATAAATATTCGCATCGGGCGTCGTATATAATAAAGATTTAAATTGTGTGTATTATTTATGTCGATTGCAAGATCACGGTTACACATTCATATATCTCACCATTTCGTACGATAAAGCACGGAGGAAAAAAAATACAAATTATAACCAACAAAATTTCCGGCATTTTTTTTAACAATTGAAACAATAAAAAATGATTATTTAATATCCCAGAATAAAACAGCAAATGTTTATGTAAAAAGAAACAAATGCTTTGAATATAAGCAATTGTGTTGAAAAGTAAACTAAGCAATTTATTATATGAATCAAGCGTTAGTTGGATGTGTGTAGTTGCGTTTTATAAATAATGCATTTCGTAGCACATACGCAGATTGCATAATTATTCGTCGAAGAATAAAGTATTGTAATTAAGCGCTCGAGCCATTTATTATTATTTATCTTCATCTTCATATGGAATTAACATTTATATTTCATTGGATATTACCATTTTATATTCAAACCGATCATTTTGCTAATTAAATTACTTCTGCAACGCAACAATTTATAATTATTCGCAATTTATTGCTCAATTAAAGTGTTACGTTTGGCAACAGCGCATTCGACGCCATCTTTGCGACGTTGCCATTGGCGCCATTATGTAGGTAGAGGTTATGAAAATTGGCGGGAAATTTAAATCTTAATGTATAGACATTCATAAAAAATAATTCAAATAAAATCTTTGTTTTGTGTTAATCGAAAATTATTTATCTTCCCTTTAATGAAAATTAAATTTACTTAAGATTTTTTTTTGTTTTTTATTTTATTTTTTGTTCCAAAATTCTATTTTTAGTTTAGTTAGTTTTATTAGTTTTGGCAACGCTGCATTTGACGCCATCTTTGCGACATTATCATTGGCACTATTGTGTATGTAAAGGTTATGAAATTTGGCGGCAAGCTTGAAACTTAATGTAGAAATGCAGTAAATAAAAATTAAAATACATTCTTTGTTTGTATTAATTGACTATTTTTCATGCGTATTCATTAAAAGTGAAATTAAATAAAAAATTATAATTTTCCAAGTAATTTTATTATTAGTTTTGGCAACAGCGTATTTGAAAACATTGTTGCGACGTTGCCATTGGCGCCATTTTACATGTTGAGATTAAAAAATTTGGCGGCAAATTTGAATCTTAATACAGAAATTGAGCACAAACAACTAAAATAAATTCTTTTTTTACGTTAATCGACATTAGTTCATGTTTATTCATTAAAAATGAAATTAAATAAAAAGTATAATTTTCCAAGTAATATCATTGTCAGTTTTGTTAGTTTTGGCAATAGCGCATTTGAATGCATTTTTGCGATATTGCCATTGGCACTATCGTACATGTTAAGGTTACGAATTTTGGCGGCAAATTTGAATCTTAATATAGAAATTCAACAAAAACAACCAAAATAAATTCTTTTTGTAAGTTAATCGACATTTTTTTCATTTACATTCATTAAAAATGAAATTAAAAAAATATAATTCTGTGGCTTCCGGTAATAACGAGGTAACTATATATGTATTTCCTATACACTTACCTGATTATTACTGGAAGCCACAGAATCTTCCAAACAATTTTATTATTAGTTTTGGCAACAGCGCATTTGGCACCATTTTTGCGATGTTGCCACTGGCGCCATTGTACTTATTAAGGTTACGAAATTTGGCGGCAAATTTGAATTTTAATATACAAATTTTTTGTTAATTGACTATTTTTCATGTTTTTTTAATAAAAAATAAAATAAAAATAAAATTCATTTTTCTCAATTGATCCCATTATTAAGCAAAACATATGGCATCCCCCTCCTTCCCCCCCCTCAATTATTCAAATTCGACCCCCTGCAATGACTCACTTTCGCGCATATAATTAAAAGATAATAACACGCAAAAGTCGCTAAAATGTAAACATAATATGCTTTTTAACTTCGTTCGTTTTATTTTGAATAATATAAACAACAGCTGTGCGGCGCATGCGCGCGCATTGGTGAAATAACGGCCGCGCGTCCAAACCGGCCTTAAATCGCACTAATCGACGTGGAAAGTGAAACCATTGTCATGAATACACGAGGGTGGCGCGATAATAACGGTCAGCCGCTTTATGCGCCGCATTCCTATCGCATTTATAAAATCTCTAATCTTATCGATCCGCTTTAATATTCGGTATTTGCATTTGTGATTCAATACCTGTTTTCATTTTTTCCATTTTTCTTTTTCGTCCAATTTCACTCCACAATGTTTATAATATTTAATCACGTTTCGACAATAATCAACTTTTCAACAGAGAAAGTCAAATATAAATTTATTATTTAAGTACTCTTTGCTTTTAAAGGTTACGATTTATTTGTCCTTTTTTGGCTAATAATAAAGATTATCTTTTTCTCAAACTTATCAATTGTGATTGTAAGTTGGGATAAAATATTCAGAGAATATTCAATCGATATTATTGATTATTAACAGTAAAAGTGGTTTTACAAATGTTTAATATAATTTAATTTAATTTTGGATTTTATATTTTTTGCTTTTAATTTATATTTTTTATTTTATATTTTTGAATTATATTTTTTATTTCTTTTTATTTTTTATTTTTTAACAAAATGTGAAAAAAATGAATAAAATTTTTTTTTATATTTTTTTATTTCATATTTCTGAATTATATTTTTTGTTAATTTTTATTTTTGAATGAAATTTGAAAAAATTTTAAATAAAACTTTTCTATATGTTTTATTTCATATTTTTATATTATATTTTTCATTTTATATTTTTGAATTACATTTTTAATTTTTGATATTTTTCAAACCAATTGTTTCAATCTTCAACCTTATTTTTCTTTTTTCTTTTCAGAACTTTTAAAAAAATGGCTTTTAAGAAAATGCACTTCAACGGAACATTTTTAATCGGCCGATTTGCATATTTAAACATCACTTGGCAGTAAATTTTACCATTCGTATTATTTATTGGAAAACATTAATATTCCGTAACGGTTTTTTTCCGGAATAATTTATTAAACATTAATAGTGTAACAAAAAAAAAA
>JABFPJ010002395.1:0-19817 GCA_022817425.1 Gryon sp. ZL-2020
AGCAAAAAGTAAACAACAAAATTCAAGTTTTCTTTCACCAAAACATTCTTCCAAGATCAAAGAATGAAATGACAATTTTTTAAAGTTCAATTCTTTATCAATAATTTATAATTTCAAAAGACACTAACTCCGGTGCATTAGCATTGAAAAATCACCTTAATAATTAATGAAAAATAAAGAAATGCATTTTGTAATAAAATAATAAAAGAATCATTTGTATGCAAGTTTTATTAAAAAAGTCTGATCATCGTGATCACCAGATGGTGCTATTGAGTTAAAAGTAATGTATAAAACTGTGTCTTTTGCGTGAAACGAAAAAATTTGTGCAGAAATTGGCTCCATAAATTAATATAAAAAGGGCGTCGAAGATCAATATCTTTTACGTGACTTTTTCTTTCTCTTTCTTTCTCTCTGCATGTAAGAAGTGGCGTCGAATTATTCGGCTGGTTATGATATACGCACATAATTTACAACTTTAGAAGTCCATCTTCAACGTGCAATATAGATTATTATTTAATGTCGAGGTTTGGCTAGAGGAATCTCATTATTCAACCCTTTTTCCAGAATAGCCGTGTTCCCAGCCGGTTTTACCGTCGCACTTATCACACTTACTCACACTCACTCTAAACTTTAATTACGAATCAAAAATTCAAGTCAATTCAATTTTCAATGATAGTTCAAATATTAATTTAAATTATTTAATTATTTGAGGTTCCTTTAATTTGTAGACCTCATTTTTTTCAACAAAATTTAAAATTCCAAGCATACGAATTGGAGACAAAAATTATTGTAATATTCAAAGTATTTGTTGTAATCAGAAACAATATTTAATCACGGAATAACACGTGTACAGAATTCTAAACTATAGTTCATTATTTTCATAAAGCGGGTCCCCATTTATTGACATCTCCGGAAGATGGTACGTTACGTTTCCGTGTATCTTGAACGAGAATTGCAATTTCATTTAGCAATTCCGATTGTGCGAAATAATTCATGAGGGCGTGAAATCAAATTCGTAGAATTTCATGAATAATTTTCGAAAATCGAATTTCGCGCGCAATTCCTTTTGTTCGATGTTCAAATTTAAAAATACACCAGGTTATTAATAATAATTTATAGCAGTTTAGCCTCAATATTTTTAACGTTAATTAAATCTCCCGTTTCATTGAAATGTTGACCAATCATAGTTGCTCATTAATAACAGCAAATATTTCCTATAACGAGTTTGTGTTAATTTGTGCATCAACAATTTTTTTAATTATAATCAAAACATACACTATATTCATTTGAACGTAAAATTAATTTTTTTTTATATTAATATGATTTTTTTCCCCAATTTCGAGAAGAAAATTTTGTCTATATATTTTATTTTATTTAAAAACTTGTTTCTCAAGAAACTTACGTAATTATATGAATAATAATTATTTTGCACGTGACCGTTGTTTTAATCATTAAATTTATATTTCGTAGTTTGATTATTTCTGGTGAAAGTATTGTCAATATTGGAATCAGACGATCATAGTACGATGATAAACGAGGAAACAAAAAAATGCTAAGTAAAAAGGAGTAACGAATGGCGGGCTTACGACACACTCGAGGACGATGCAAAAAAACGGTCCAAAAGTCGACGCTTGAAAAATGAGAAAGTTACAAAACTCTGTGGAGAAGACATTGTTGATGTCGTAAAATTTAAACTTGCATTTTCAAAGTTTAATGTGGAAAATTTGCAATACGTTGCATAAATATAATTACAACAATATGAATAATTCTCAAAAGAAAAAAAATTCGATATTGAAAAGAACAGATTTTTTGTGTAAGCGTTGTTGAACTTTTACGAAAAATACACTCACTTCCAAATTACATTCATGACCCATCATATTATATGAGTAAAGTGCTTGAATTCAATCTACTATCCTGTAGACATTAATTTTTTTGGCGAACAAAAAAGTGTAAAAAGTTTCGTTGTTCAACAAAAATATCCGCTCGTCGTAATGGGATATCTCTTTTGAAGTCTTGTTTCTATATTTTTTTATATCTATTTTTATTTCGTATATTTTTTGCCGCGCCGCTTGGACGAGGGTTCGACGCGATATTTTGTGTATGGCAACCGTCTACGCTTCGAGGGGCGAATTTTCGAAGGGACGTTGATGCTGAAAAGACGATCCCCTAAAAAAAGCTCCCCTCTGAAAATCCCCGAAAGAAAGCCCGTGATTCAATAACGGGAAAACTCGTTTTATTAAGTCCGCCAAAAAACGGCATTGTCGCTTGGACGACGATATTTCAGCCTAACCAAAAAGTATTGATTCGTATTTTTAAATTTAATCTTTCACTTGCAAAAAATCATTTCATTAACTTAATGACATTTATCCAATTTTGTATTGTTTTTCTTTGTTTTTTTTCGATTTACTTTTTTTGTTAATTATTTTATTTTTATGCATTTTAATTAAGTGAAGTAATTTTGTTTCATTTATATGTGAGTCATTCATTTTTATTTTGCGAAATACATAAAAGATGAAAATTAAAAGTTTGTTAATGTTTAACTGAACTTTCAATTTTGTTTAAAATTTTTTAAGCAAAAAGTCCTATCGTATTTTTCCTCTTTTTTTCTGCATACAATAAAAAGAAGAAAACTCGACAAATTTCAGTAGCCTAAGTTGAAAAACTGCCAGCTACTTTTAACGGCATTCCCCAGTCGTAAAAAATTTACATGCTTATGAATAATTTCAAAAGTAAACCCTGCGGTATGAATTTATAATTTTTTCAAGGTTCACCTTTCTTGAGATGGTATACTATAGTATTTTCCGCATGGAACAATTTTGTCGTAAAAAAAGACATTTTTAATGGTGTCAAAGTATTATGAAAAAATAAACGAGGCAGTCGGGAAAGTTATTGAGATTTATGCAACAATGGACGCTCTCCAAATTTCGATTTCAACCAATTTTTTTTCATTTTATACGAATATAGACCAATGTAAATCTGTCCGGAATATAATATTTTTTGAAGACGAAAATTTAAAAAAACTGAATATTTGTTTCATTTAGTCAATTTATAACACACACAAAAAAATCCAATTATAATTCTTTTGTGGACGAAATTAGTTTAAGAAAATAGAGTTCCTTACAATTTCGTTGTTCTTGATTTGCATATCTAAAGTAAAATTTCAAATAGGTTCAAGAAATTTCGAACGAACGTGAATTTATTTTTTACCGAATTAGGTCATGTTTATTACGAACTAAAATTGCTTTTAAATTTGAAACAAAGAATATTCAATAAAAGAAGAAACAATGAAAATGTGATTTGTTTTGAAATACTATTTAAACATTGGGTCTTTTTAAAATAATAACATGAACAGAAAAGATAACAGTTTTTGAAAAACTGCGAATGATTTTAAAAATTGAAAAATTTGTCTATAAAATAATTTTGTTGGTATGTAGAAAGTATTTAAATATATTTTGTTCAATAACATTATGAAATAATATTCGCACGCAGTTTGAAATATTAGTTCAAAAAATAATTTTTCTTCTGTATTTTAATTTTAAAGTTCAATCATTTGATGTTAATTTATATCAAATGATTTCCATTAATCAACATAAATAATTCGACAAATGGAATGGTGCTAACAAAAAAATCGGACAATTGTTATTTCTGCTTCTTTTTTCTTTATTGCTTTTTATTTCCTTTAATATCATTTTTTTTTTCATTTTATTATTTATATTTCAAATCTACCTCAGCGACATTTTACACGAATTCCTGAAAGCTTTGGGAGAAATTTGGTGGCAGGTTTCGAACTAAAAGTGAGGTCATAATTAGAACTGAAAAAATTAAATAAAACATAAATTATTTACATTTTATTTGATGGTGTGATCCGTAATTTTAGGACCAACTGGGTTACTAATTTGTATTTTCTGTTCATTTTCTACTGTTTTTGATTATGAGGATAATGGAGGAGTTAATTATGAGATTGAAAGAAGCTAAAACATTACTTGTCACAAAAATCATTGTCGAGTTTATAAGGCGACAACTAGCCGATCGCAATTTTCATCGCAGAATTTAATTACGATATCGATCGGGGCAAAATGAATTCTTATCAGGCTGAAAGTAGCTGTAAAGTTGAATCATAACTGAAGAAATTGGAAGATGTGTGTCATCTACAGAACGAACAAAAATTCCGATGAATTATAATTGTGTTGAAAAATCAAATAAAAAATAACAAGAAATGAATATATAAAAAAATGTTTTCAAAAATAACTACAACTTCGTAAGCTTGAATATAATATTCCATGTTATAAAAAGTGCAATGAAATGTGGAAAAATTGATGACAATTAAATTTGCAATTTAGTACGACTGAAAAAAAACTATCTATTCAACTCAATTTTATAAATGCGAAGTAAAAACTTTTTTAGCATTTTAGCATTTTTTTTAAGTGAGATACATTTCAAAAATAATACATGCAATTAAAAGAGTTTCCCAGTTATATGTTTCTGGAAATAGAACGTATATTTAAAAGATGCAAAATTGAAAGAAGGCAAATGTAAAAAACAGTACAACAATAATTAAAACTAAATGTTTAATGTGAAATTAAATTTTAAATATTAACTGTATTTCTATTATTACTTCATAGATTAAAATAAAATCCACTAAAAGTAACAAATTAAAATTGAGTCAAACGACATTTGGGTCAAGGTAAAGCATTATTGTCAATAATATTAGGAATAATATGAACAGAATGAATGTTATTCGTTTTAATGTTAATATAATTTTAAAAATGAATCAAAAAATCGATTGAGAATATTTTTATTTATAGAATTATACGATGAAATAACAACATAAATAAGTTATGAAATAAATAAACAAAAAAAACACACAAAATCAGAAAAGATGACCTTCAATATTTGATGCACAAATATAAATATTTTTATTTATCTTCCAAATGTTAAACCATCTGTTTGTTTTGTTTTTTTCAAGGTTGTAAATAATTTGACCTTGACAAAGATTATAAATGAAACAAAAAAAACAAACAAAAACATGTAAACGTCATTCATAAATCATCAATTTTCCATCACTTCACTGCAAGTCACGAGCATGTCGTTGACCACGTATCAAAACCATGTGATGAATCGGAAAGCACGGAAATCCGCCATCGACTTCCCACGTCAGCCCATCAGGAGCAACCCTCCCGGCATGGGAAATGATCTCTCGAGATAACACTCCATGCGTTATCTCTCAAAAATCGGGGCATCTCCTTTCCGGGGACGCCCAGCGGACTCATTTTTTTAGGCGTTTGATTATTCAACGCGAGATCTCAAGGTCAAAACAGTTATGAAAAGTTCATTGGTTTCAAGAAACTGCGTCGTCCGTATCGTCCGTCCTGAGAGAGCTCCCGGATCCAAAAGGAACTAAGATTTTGCGGGGGAAGGGTTTCGCAAACTGAAATCATAGAAAAGCCAATTAAAATTCAGCCTAGTCACATAGTAAGTCGTGACAAATCATTTGTGTATACAAACGTGTGATCATATTGTGCTCAAAGTAAATTGACAAATCTTAATTGGAATCACAGTTATCTACTAACGAAACATAACAATTAGTTTGAGGTTAGAAATTGAAACAATCAGTTTAAAAAAAAATGTCATTTTGATAATATTTACAAAAATTAAAATATATACAATTTTATATCAAGTATTTAATTAATTTCTTGACAAATCTATAGAAAAATTAGCAATATAAACATTTGGATTTACAAATGCAAGAAAAATAAATTTTGAAAATAATTGCTATATTTTAATTCAACTTTAATAAACCACGTAATTTACTTTATTATAGGGTAAGGCTTTAATTGAGATCTCACCTTTACATAATCAGTAAGTTGAAAACAAACTAGTTGCTTGCCCGCACTTTTGCTTATTAACATTCGATAACATCAATTCGAAAACAAGAAAAAACGTCTCACAAGTATATCAAACAATACGAAAAGAAAACAAAAAAGTAATTGAATTAGTAGATAACAGTGCAACAATCCATGTGTCTACAGCTGACTCCACATTGGTCCATGTGTATGCGGCACAACAATCAAACAACAATAAATGAAATGGTGATGATGATAAATAAACAAACAATTTTCAATCTCATAACTACTCAACGTTTGTCAAAACACCACATTTCTGGTGCATTATCAAATTAAGACAAAATTAGGAAACATGAGGATATAGAGTAGGGAGGAGTTCGCGAGATAGAAGGAAGGGGAGGGCACCCAGTCGATCCGTCGTCCTAACCTCAAAGAACCTAACCTACAAGCGGCGATGTGCGTATTCTCGTAGGCACTTTGAATGAAGCACCGGAAACGCAAAACAACGATGCTCATTTGCAATCCCATTGGCATTGACGCTTCAAATTGCACACATTAAGCCGATTAAATTGATGTCATTGCATGTAACAATCGCAAAAAGGTTATCGCATTTTGCGTGTCCCGGTGTTTGTCTATTCGTAACTTCGGTTACAAATTTGACAAGAATTTGTCTTGCAATAGGCTAGCCTGCGTACTCACTTGGCACAAGGCAGCGGCTTTGGTTGGATGTCGCTGCCCTAATTTCCCGAAAATTCGTCGGGGTCCAGGCACGCGGATCGACGACGCACAGTTCCGAATCGTCCGCTCGGAATAACTCGCCGCTTGTTTATCTCTATCTCTATTGCTCTCTCTGTCGTTCGTTCTGTCTCTCTCTTTCTTTTTTTTTCCCTTCTCTCTTTCTATTTGTGTTTGCGTCTCTTTCTGTATGCTTTCGCTCTATCTCCCTTGCACTTGGGGCATCTAGCGATCTATCCGTCTATCTCTTTCGGTATATCTCTCCCTGCCTCCCCCACCAAAGCAGTGATGTATCGACGACGTTTTGTTTCGCGAGGCGAGTCAAAATGGCGTTGTTGCGCGTCCGATCAGGTGGAAAATGTCGGGACGGTCGGTTATACGCGCGGACCAGGACCGAGGCGTACTAACGGGGTCCGACCCCCAAGTGCTTTGACGTTTAAGAACCGAGGCGGCGCGCGGACGCGACGACCAACGCATACGGAGAGGGGAAGGGCAGGGGAGGCGAATAACCGCCGAGTGAGAGAGCGAGACAGAGACAGACGAACAGAAAGACAGAGACAGACTGAGAGAGGAGAACCAAGAGAGAGAGGGGAGGATGGGCCGAAGACTCGGCTGGAGTCGGCCGGGCTTCGCCGGCCGTCGGCTTTCATCTCATCTCTCTTTCTCTCTCGGTTCCCGTTTGTCCCGCTGAGACGAAGAATTTGCGAAAATCAATATATTGTCGCGCGCCGAGGAAAAATTACGACGACGTACAGACCACCCCTCCGTCGCTTCGTATTTTGCCGCTTCCCCCGTCTCATTGCCGCATCAAGACGCCCGGCTTTTCGGGCAAATTCGCGCGCTTTTGGACTATAACCAATGCTGGAGAGTGGGAGCACCAGCACGGAGGGGGCATTCATTGATTCAGCCGAAATGTTTTGGTTTTCAGAAAAGGGGACACGCGGTACGCGCACCTACGAATCCACATTGCACATCCGTGGGTGGATCCCCGAAGATTTCAACATTTACCGCTTCATAGATAATATTAAGTCATTGATCATTCGGTGTAAAGCTTTAGAAGAAAGAAAAATCTTACATGAAAATCCATTAATGTAACAAGTCAATCGGGGTTGTGAAAATCGCAAGAGTAACTGTCAGTTCCAACACTTATTGTAACATTAACTAACGATCAGACCTTTCAATCAACATTGAAGAAGTAAAGACACTATTCAACTGTGATTGAAGATGTTAAAATGCGGTTTCCTTCTAACGCATCTGTACCCAAAGTTTTTATTCTCGGAGACAATCAACCGGTTCTGCAAATCGGTCATTCTAAATGTGTCGTCTAATTCCGGATAATAGCAAAATAAAATAACATATACAGATTAATAAAACTAACAAATTACAAATGGTAAAAAATATAAAATCAGAACTAAATAAGAGGATATGTAGAACAATCAACATAGAAAAAGTAAAAATAAATATAAATATAGTACAAATAAAAAAAATCAACTAAACAATAATTAATTTTGCAAAACTAGAACACTTAGAATGTATTCGTATTATTTTATTTTTGTATTTGATCTCTTTAATCAACGAATAAAATATTTCGACCGTAGATTTGACCTTTTTCTATTGCATGTACGACATTTAAAAATTGTATATTAGTTGAATTTAACAAAAGATGTTCCAACAATAGCCAGCGATGTAGTTTAAAATGTCGAAATTTGCTCAATTAAATAAACCACCAAAACCGATACAATGTATCAAAGTCGTTTTATGTATAATAAACAATGAAATGAATTATGAAAAATATAGTATAGTAAAGACATATACATCGGAATACAAATTTGCAACATTGTAAACAGTTGTAGCTGTGAGGTAGATATTTTTAGAATTGACATAATTTCAAAATGTTTATTTTCACCATCTTTATTTAACATCTTCAGTTAATCCCCTTCCAGTCAGTTTAAAATTTTTTATCTAATTAAAGAAATCAAAGAAACTGTAATTAGATTTAAAATTTAATTGTCGTAAAACTCAGAATACAGTATTCTAAAGAAATCTGTTCTAAATATGCGCTTTTTGCTTCCGTGACTTTAATTAGATTTTGAAATCATGCAATAATTCTTTTCATAATTCTAAAAAATGATTGTAAATAATTGTAGACTGAATATTTAAAATAAAATTTTAAAAACATCATCCCAGTGCAATTTATATTTTGTTACGCGCATTTCAAAAAGTTCATTTCTGCTTGTTTGCATGCATTAAAGCTATTAAAACTTTTCGCAATTTAAATTCATAAATTTATATTAAAAAACAGTAACAAAACCGAAAAATTAACGAGAGAAAGCAGAACAAAAATGAGGAAAAAATTGTTTTTAAATTTAAAATAAGATAATATAATAAAAAAAAGTAAACGGCGTATATTTATTTCGTAAGAGATCATATTTTTCTATTTCAAATATGCAATCCCGAGTAATATTACGTAATTTATAATTTCAAGCGTGTCACTTCTAATTTAAAACTTCGCGTTCCTCACTTTAAAATTGTAGTTGCCAATTTGAAATACCTAAATTGAACTTTTTAATTTGAAATATCTTATTTGCAATCCTGCGTGCTCCCTTCCGCCCCCTCCTTATTTTCCCTCTACACCCCGTATTTTTGTCCTTCCTTTTAACAATTTTGATTATTTTTTTATTTATTCTTAGAATCGCAAATTAAATTTCGCGATTCTTATTTCAAAAGTTTTTTGATTACAAAATAAGTACCGTTTTAAAGTATAATTTTACATAGGGGCGATTATCGATCAGTGCAATCTAATGTGAACAATATGTAAATGATTTTTAGTTTTTAATACAGTAAAAGCAAACGTGCAAACCGGTTTAATAAATATTTTCCTTTTCGTATCATGTTGTCTATATGTATGTAAATTTGGTTCATGTTATTCAATATTAATATTTTTTAATACATTTATTGTGTTATATTTAAATTAAAATATATGTAATTTGATGTGAATTCATTTCTCAAATCCATCTTTGAAATAATTCCAATTTCAAAAAATTTGACGAATATTTTATTAACATAGACAATAATAAGATAACACATTTACTACACGTCTAATAATTAAGTATATTATTTATTCAATTAAAAGATCAAAATATTGTCTGCTTTAGTAATATGATTTAATTAATTCAATATTACAATTATCCAATTCAAATTATATAATTGTATATCCTGTTCTTTTTATAACATTTCTGTACATGTTTACTGACTCGACTAACAAATACTATGTCTTTATATCAATAATATCAAATTATTAGAAAATGTATTAAATTTTGTGACATTATTTTTTTCCGTATAAAAATATCAAGATATATTACATTCAAAAGTAAAATAAATGATGCACCTTTCAGAAAAAGTTTATTGAACAATTTCCATATAATCGACACATAATTTATAAGAATATTATTTGATATTTAATATTAATCATTCATTCCATACATTGAAAGAATCAATGCTTCATTCAGCCATAAAATAAGCAAGTTTTTAAAATGATGAAATCAAAAATAAATTTAACTAAACTATAATATACGACAGCTTAAACTAAAAATATTACTGAACATTCCATTAATTAAATTGAAATAAATTACCATCTGTAAAATGAAATTAAATAAACTGTATTTTAATATTAAATATCATTTATCAATTTCTCGCATAATTTCTTGTATTTTAAATTCAATACTCAATATAATTTGAAACTTCATTGGTCAACTTTTTAGTTAATTAAATAAAATGAATCTACTTTATGAATTCACTTTTACTTACTTCAGGGATAATCAAAGTAAACTCGAAAATGCGAAAAAATGCATTGATTATGTCATATGATATGTCATAATCTGTTAATACTTATTTTTACACAGTTTTAATTATATTATATTAGATCAATACGATAAAAAAATTATATCTCTAATGAACATTAATATTTAGACTTAAAATAAAGTAAAACATGACTAAAAATATACTTACGTCAAAGCTGAAAAAGAACGAAAAATTGTGAACCAAACAAAAGTCCAAAAAAGATGGTAAAAAATAAAATAAAATGCAAAAATGTCGTTAATATTAGCATTTTGTAAAATGCAAATGTCCCCATTTCGCGTTCGCGATCGCGCGCGCCATTAAAAATGATAATGCCCGGGGGCTTAAAATCGTGCGCGCGCGGCGCACAATTAGGCATTATTTCAATTTTAAATGTTTGTAACAAATCAAACAATGCCGCACGCAACGGAGTTTAACTGTAAATTTGCCTTGCAAATTGTTTGGAAGAAATGTATTATGAATGAACAGTTTTTGTTTCGCGGCAAAAAGTAAGTAAATAATGGAAGGAGTATAAAAAAATTGAATGCAAATTACGCGAAAGGACAAGAGTGAGATGGACAAACGAAAGAAAGTACATTTGACTATTAACAAAGAATGTTACCTTGGCGACACCCCGAAAAACTCGTAATCTCGTTTTAAAACACGAAGGGGCATCGAAATAAGAGAGTTATTTATTTTTTTTGTTTATCCCCTTTCTTATACATATTTTTTTTATTTGTTATTTTGTTACATCTGTAGTCAAGCGATATCGAAGGGTTAAATGAGGCTGGCTGGCACTTCCCACTGTTTCTATTATACAAGTTTTCATTACTCTTATGAAAAGAATAATTAGTAACAAAAAATATTTGTATAAAAAATGGATTTCTCCAATAAAATACCCCCCCCCCTACTATGTTTACAAGGTTTCAACTGTATTTTGAAGATTTTTCAATTATATATTTGGAAATTTTAAATTTGTTTATCGTGTTTTCAATAAAATAAATTATTTCTATTTATAAATATATTCTGATTAATAATTGTAATCTGAGATATGTGTTTCC
The DNA here is from genome assembly GCA_022817425.1 of Gryon sp. ZL-2020. Taxonomy (NCBI): domain Eukaryota; kingdom Metazoa; phylum Arthropoda; class Insecta; order Hymenoptera; family Scelionidae; genus Gryon; species Gryon sp. ZL-2020. Next base: position 11,477 of record JABFPJ010002395.1, read on the forward strand.
GGAATTATATATTTAAGAAAAAATTTAAAAAGGAACCAAAAATTAGTCATAAAAATGAAAATGTTCATTGAGTTGTCTGAGAATGAGTCTCGAATATGTATAATTTTTAAGTGTCAACTTAAAAAAAATAAAGCTGTCAAAGTAATTGAGTATTGCTGATAATTTTCAATTAGATTCAGTTTTTGTCTTTGAAACAATGACGAAAAGTATCACACTAATAATTTTAGGTAAATGTATATATTAACAAATAATAATTTATTTAAATTTAATTTAAAAAACATTTGAAGCGAAAATTAAACAATTATAAATTATTTTTATATTTCTTTAACTTTATACATTTTTCTAATATTTATCGTACTATATATTAATCTTCCCATCAGAACTACCCCAGTTCAAAATTGCATTCTAAAACACCCTAATTTAACATTTCCAATATAAACATTCATTTGAAATTTCAACTGGGGCATTTTAGAATGCAATTTTGAACTAGAACAGTTCTATTTGGAGAGATCGATATGCAACTCGGTATATAACATTTTTATACAATTATTAATTATTGAAATTAATGTAATAAATTTTGTTTATTTATCTAGCATAAGTAAGGTAGTGGCACCAATTTCCGAAACTGCGCCGGTTTTCGATATTTAAAATTGAAAATCCTATTTCTATCTCTTTCTTACACATTATGTCGGAAACCGGTTTAAGGGAGGACATCCGTGTAAAAAATAAAAAAAAATCGATTTTTGTATTGTTGAAATCGATAGTTCAACTATCCAAGAATATAATCCCAAAATAAAACATTGATATTCAAAATAATAACAAAGTTACAGATGATTATAGAAAGAGCGCGTATTGGAAAATCAGTGCGTCACGCAAATTTTGATCACGTTTTTCTTAAAAGAAAAACGTAAATATCTTAAAAATCAAAATTGTATGATTCTATAATAAGTAGATTACAATATTTCCTCAAAAGCCCATCACTTTTCATATCATAGTTTGCGAGACAAAATTATTATTGATTATTGTCAGAATTCACATTAGTCTTATGGAAAAATTGAGCAAATTTAATAGTCATTTGTTTCAAAACCGTACTATAAAATTGTTTCAAATTTTGTATTATTATTTTTTACATATTTCCCTATATATCTGCAAAATTTGAATGCATTAACATTTCTTTTGAATTGTCTATGCTTTTTAAGTGGAAACTCCGCTACACCCCTCTTGTAGCGGATCAACCTCCTTAAAGTATCGGGAACCGGTGCTTCCCTAGTAGAAATCAAACAGGACATGCCTGTTTGAAACTTTGCCTTGTTAGGATTTGACGAGGCTCGCCCTCAGAAATGATGCCCTACTAATACTTGCCCAAATCAATGAATATCATAGCATGGATGCTCTATTAGGAGTTAAATTGTGATTGCATAGTTTGCTATAATCAGGCTCAAACAATGACGCCCCATTAAGATGTAATTTGTGATTTCATAACTTGCCATAATCGGGCTCAAACAAATGATGCCCTGGCAAGGTTTAAATTGTGATTTAAATAATTATTTTGTAACAACTCGGTAAGTAAGAAAATGTAATTTTTAGGCTTGTCAATTGAACATTCACACATTTACGTTATTATAATAAATTTCCTAATATTTTTTATGTAAAAGTGCAAGAAGTATTTGATTAATACAATTTGATTACTAAATCGTATAATTAAAACAACTTCTACGATAAAATATATAAACAATTGTTCGAAAATTATAATTGAACTATTTGAACTTTGAACTGAACTATTTTGAACAGTTCAAACTATGTTTATAATTAATAACAAAATATAATCTGCAAACATTACTTTTGAATTATCATTTACAGATTTTGTGTAATGTAGATATGGACCAAAAAAATTTGAGTGAATTTTATGTTCTATACTAGAAAGTTGTACAAAATATAACGTATTTAGTTTGGAAATTACAAATGTTCAACAAAGTTCAATTGACAAGCCTAGTAATTTTCAATCAGATTTTCTATCATATGTAATTACAAAGTTCAAGTTATAATTCAAAAATTCTAGTAAAAATATATTTTATTATAAAATTATTATTTAAATATTAAATACGATTTCAACTTAACTTTAAATCTTAAGATTAAATTTAAACATTAAAAATTTAACAATCGAACCTCGAAAGATATGCCGTTTTTAACATATATAATTTAATTTTAAGATGCAACTATAAAATTAAAGCATATTTATTTGCAACTGAAATAAGCTTAACATTTATATATTCTGTGTAGCTATAATCGATTGGCAATAATGATACCCGGTTAGGGTTTCATTATCGCTACACTTTCATCGAGGTTCAGCGCAGTTTTTCAATAATCGTGCTAAGTGCTTGTGTAGGCTTAGGAAGATATAGGTAGGATGTTCAATTCTCAGTGAAATGCGTTTTTTCAAGTGAAATTGTAAGCAATATTTATAGATTTTTTAGTTTATACTCTAAGAAAGATATAAAATGTCATATTTAATTGATCAATTTGCGTTTTCACATTATTATAACAATTACTATACAACATAATAAAAATTGATAGAAGCATTAATCATGTTTAGTAATAACATACATTTTATTCGGGTCTCATTGTTTTAGCCTGATGTTTATAAACAAGGAATGCCCAAACAAAACGTTCTTCGGGCAACGCTATTTTCTACTAGAATGTAAATAATTCTACCTTACATGTTTTATTTCTATTCAAATCATTCAGTTGAAAGTGAAATTATTATTAATATAATTTACACCATAAGAGCACGGGAAGTACTTCATTATTGTCCTCGAATGCGGTCGATGAGTAGCTACTTACCGCCCTATATTATAATAAGCTATTTACCGACCTCTTTCTCTAACAATAATAATGAAGTACATACCTTGCACTTGTGGTGTAAAATAATGAATGTATTAAAGGCGGAACAGCGATCATTGTCTCGTACGAAGTGACAATACTCGACTTCAACTCGGGATACCTTCGGCAGCTCTCGTTTTCGTTTCGTATTTATACTCTATATCACTTCGTACTCAGCTATAATCACTGTTGTTCCGCCCTTGATACATAATAATGTATACTATTATAATTGCTTTTAACAATATATTATTAGTATGTTTGTAATATTTCATCTAATAATTTCAATTTGTTCTATCTTTATGTAAAACTTCAGTATTTTTAAAATTATCCTGATTGTAAACTTTAATAACAAACTGTATATAGAAAGAATCTTAATTGAAATTCACAAAGCTTGTAGTTTCCGAGTCCTAGGTTTGAAACATTTTTTTAGGTTACATTGTTTTAACAATTTTATTTATAATATTTTTTTATGGGTGAAGTTAGCCGCAGGCTAACAAAGAGCGAATTACGATATTATTATACAAATAATATTAATACATTTACAAATGTATTAATATCCTATAGATCGTGCACTTTGTGATTATTTTTAAGAGCCATTGACAAATCTAAACTTGACTTGCGACATCTTTTCGTAATTTTTTCCTGTCCATCGTCCGTCTCGGTGTGAAATTTTCATCGTTAGTTCCCAGATATAAATTGCTGAAAATAATTTCGTCGGCCGAAAATGTCACGTCGACTTTAATTGGATTTTGTCAACAATAGATGACATTCGTCTTGTCTGCGTTGCGCGAATTTTCAAACGCGAAGATTCGAAAAAAGGAAAATAACAATAATAATAATATACGGAATGACGATGATGAGAAAAATGTACCTTCATTGGCACGGAATTTCAATTTTCGTCATATCCCAAGCGCTTGCACTTAACCATCTTAAAATCATAGTTGGTGCACTTTTGTGGACAAAGAGGAGACACAAAAAGCCGTCTGCCGAGAAAATCGATAAGGTGGATCAACCATGCGCATAGTTTAAATTTCGAAATTTCATTCCTCTTGCTTGCATTTCAAGCTCCAAAAATGGTTTATAAGAAATATACAATTTTCTGCTTTTATACAATATTTGTCATTTTTTTGTCAATTAATATTTATCATTTAAGCTACTTAACATGATAGAACATAATATTTATTTATGTTTTGTTTATTTCTTCAAAAAACAGTTGAAACCAGTTTTTATAATTGATTTTGTTAAATCCAAAACTAAGTTGATAAACAATCATTAAAATCACACAGTTTGCTAAAATGCCAGTAATAAAAAAACTTCTACATTTTGTTTTTAAATTATATTATTTCACGTATACGTCCAAATAAGATTGATTTGTTAATCAGTCGAATCGGTTGATTGAATTTAAAATTTGGTTATTATCTCGTTGACAAATGAAAAAGTTGTTTGCAATCACTAATTTCATATAAATTTAATGACGAATTTCATTTATCGTTTAACATTACTTAATTGTGTTAAAATTGTTAAGTATATTTTTTGTTTGAAAATATCATTATGTGATATACGTTTATCGTATTTATGTATCATTTAGACAGCGATATTATTATAAGAATACACATTTTATTACTGTCAGGTTAAATTATTTTAGAATAATAATTAAATTAAAAAAGTTAAATCAATGAAAACTTTTTATTTAAAAATAGTGCAATACTAAAATATACTCATTCTGTGTATCATTGAAAATGTGATATGAATATACAAATGTATTTATATTGACTTATAAAATTAACGCAAACAAATTTTGATTCTTTGCCGTAACAAAATTGTTAATTTTCATTTTCAAATTCCAAATTGCAATATTTTATCAGTTTTCGCTGAAAAATGTCCCTTCTCTCTTTTCATGTAGTCTTTTTCCCCTAAAACCCTGCGAGTTTGCAGCCGGCATTCTATTTGGGATTTCAAGTTAACAAAAAAAATTTAAAAAAGTTTGGCGTTAATTATAGGGAGCCGCGGCGCATAATAAAGAAGTTGGCAATGCAATAGCCAGCCAATAATAAAGAACTTTTTTGCAACCGCGTTAATCGTGTTCATACGTGCAACGTTCGATGCCAATCATTATTTTGCAGCCGCGAAATTGGCTGCACAAGACAACAAAGCAACAACGGACAACAAAAAGTGCGATCCCAACACTGTAAACAAATGAGACAGTTTCATTGCAAAAAGCGACGACTTTATGAAAAACCCAACAAGACGACCTTTTATTTGCGACCAATCACTTTTTATTCTACCCTTCTTTTTCTTAAATCCCCTTTTCCTAGACCCCTTTTACATTATCCTCCACCAATCCTCACTTTTCCACCTTCACAAAAATTGTAACAAAAATAAACTCAGCAAAATTGTCGATTTGGAACAATAAGCCGAAACCCGATTATTGATCTTCGATTGCGGGTTAAAGCTAGCCCAAATCACATGCAGTTAAAATTCCCTCAGAAAATTAAGAAACAAAGATGGTATGATGAATAGTATCAATGTTAATTACAAGAAGATGTTAACAAGAAGAAATGCCGAAATGTGAACCAGATACGAAAAGTTGGAAGGTTTGAATCAACGTGTATATTTACATTCACAGAGAAGAACAGACCAACTTTAGGGACATTGAAGAGATAATTGCTTAGATGTTGTGTGTTAATAAATAGCAAATATATATAATTGTGTCGATATTAAGTACAGATATATATAAACGTATGCAGTGTTTGAAATAAAATTAAAAAATGTAAAATAAATAAATTAAATACATTTCATGATTCTATATGTTTTTATTAACATGAAATGAAATGTCTATTTCTAAACATTGTTCATGGTTCAATCACAGCAATCTATCCATGATTATCTATATATTTTATTCTATAAAACTGAAAGCAGAATTACCATCTATTCGTTCCATCGAAGAACATCGTGTCAGGTTATAAAGTCAACTTTTTTCCAATTCTTTCCATTACATCCTCTTACATTCAACTAATATGATTGTTTAGTTATTTCGTCTGACATTGAAAGTCTTCCATAATCCCATAATCAGATGTCTTCTTAAACACATGAAATTTCTATATAAACACTGTTTCAAATTACTCATAAAAATTAGTTCTATTGAAGTATATTAAAAACTTGAAATATTAATGAATCGAACAGTTGGTACTTCTGCTCCAAGCGTGTAACCTGATAAGAGAAAAACATGTAAAGTGTTGTGAAAACAAGAAAACAAAAAGTGGTTGTTAAGGATAAACTATGTGATCAAGAAAACAAAAAAAAAACTGTAGCAGTGATAATGTGTTGAAAAATGAAGTCCTAACAATAACTGATGGGAATAAAGCTGGTCCATTAAAGGGTCATAATTTGTGTGGATATAGTGCATAGGCTAGGGAGCAAGAGCTGCGTAGTCCGCTCGACCTACTAGTTGGGAAGCTGCCGTTCCATGCGCAATTCTAACGATCAATAGGGGGCGGAGGGTGCGGTGTAAACAAACCCACGCCCAGGTGGCTCTTATTTTCTCACAGTCTCGGATAATTCTAATCTGTTAAGGGGAACGTGGTTGCAAAGCTTCAACTTAAATTCAACAATGACAACTTATAAGAGATGAAGACACACCGAGAGGAACACAGTGAACTTGGTGAATGTTAGGCAACATTAAAACGGTACCACGAGGACGTATGAGATAAAATATGATAAAATGATAACGTTTTGGGATTACAGAAGATATAAAACCTTCCTAGACTAATTGACAGAACTAACAACTGGTCCCAAAATGAAATTGTCTCAGTTGTTTGGTTCGAATGAAAGATGTGAGGGAATGAATGAAATTGAAGCGAAACAACGTAGGGACACTTTTGTTGGCGACAAAACAAGCGGATTGGAATTTCGGGGTTTGTCAGCGGGGTTTACCTGCACGCTGTTTTCGAGATCGCCGGGCCTGGGACGTCGGTGCGCAACGTGCCCGGCGGCGCCAGTGTCGCGATCAGTGACACCCGATTCTAACACCAGATGGCGCTTGCCACGCCAGTGGGCACGCACATCATGCAGACCGCCGTGCGCCACACTAAATGACTTATCACAGAGGGCGCAATATGCCTTGTGAATATCGTCGCGCACCGACCGCAGCCAACTCATGAATTCACGTTGTACAAGCCACGAACTTATGAACTTGCACTGTCGTCGTCGAACACGTCCGGTGTTTCTGCCCCTCTCACCACGTCTTCGACTAATATCACCACTTGATGACCTCCGCGACATGGCTGAAAGTAATTTTTAAACAATTTCTTTTTTTTTTATTTTGTTTCTTTTTTTAACTTCTGCAACAAAACAGATTAGCGATCAGAGCAATTTGGCCAGGAATGATCAAGATGATATATAGATCAATAGGATCATTTGAATCAAGAAAAGTATTTTAAGATTCATGTAATATGGTTTTGATCTTTCAAGACGAAAATAAGATCTGCAATAAGAAAAAAGTTTCTTTAGATTGGGCAACAAAATAAATGAATTACCGAATTTAAGGCGTTGCGCGATATCATTTGTTTAATTATGTTATTATTATTTGATTAATTATATTATATATTAATATAATGATTGATTCAATGATTATATATATTTTTTTCATTGCTGATGTTTAATATTCCGATGCAATATTTTCGTTTCGTTCGTAAAAATCTGTTTAATAAAAATGTTTCATAGCATTGTTATTCATACTGGAAATGACTTTGTCAAGAGTATTTTTAATATTGATTGTTGAATATAAATTATATTAAATGATTCGTACACAAACAGAACTCATTAAGTTTGGTTTTTTCTAGCAATTTTTTTTACATATTCAAAATATTGTATACAAAATTGTAAGCTAATAAATTAATAATTTATTTTATTTGCCTGACATTGAATATAAATTGAGATAAAAAAGACCGAGTATTTATAAAGAAATATAGTGAATAGATCCTCATAAATGGATTCATGACAGTTTCACTAATAATAGTAAACGAAAATAGTATGAAAATATAAATATAAATGTAATCGCGTGTAATTTACTTGCACGTAATATAACACAATTATTTTATTAGAGAGCAAATCTTTAATTAAAACTTATACAAGATGGAAATAAAGTTAGTTACCGTGTGTATTTTATACTAATACAGTTCCATTTTATGACAATTAAAATTAGGTAAAAAAATAAACTTGTTATTAAAATAAATATACACTCGTATCTTTTATTAATAACAAATATATATTGACATAATCTAATTGTATATTCGTCAACTGATGTAAAATATTGTCTTTAAATTTAACCAGTTTTCAAATATAAAATGATAAAAATTTAAAAATAAAAATAAAATAATTGTTTTATTTTTATGATTTGTTCATAATGAAAGTAACTTATAAGTTAATTAAAATAAAGATTTTTCGATTTCTTAATTTAGAA